>CM067369.1:50268837-50291337 GCA_034401795.1 Chaetoderma sp. LZ-2023a
ATGGCTATGCGCACCAGGATAGGCACTCAACCTGGATGTCAGGATGGACATCTAAATCAATTCGGGCTAGATTAGAGGACCCTATCATCAGAATCTTTTTGGTGATTCTGGGGATCCTCCACAGGCCCTTGCTATGCGATTGATGACGGTACCTAGCAAATTTCCTGTCAGACAGGTTACTATTATTCTCCATAGGAGGGAGAGGAGGTGGAGACAGAAGAAGAGGAGCAGAAGAAGGTGCGTGAGGAGAAGAGAGATGAAGCGTAGGAGGAAGAGGAGGAGGAGGGATGGAGAGAGGAGATGCAAGAGGAGAAGATTGAGTATGAGGAGCAAGAGGCGGGATTGAGAGAGGAGATGCATAAAGAGAAGAAGGTTGAGGAGGAAGAGGAGGAGGCGGGATTGAGAGAGGAGATGCATGAAGAGAAGAAGTTTGAGGAGGAAGAGGAGGAGGCGGGATTGAGAGAGGAGAAGGAGGAAGAGGAGAAGATCGAGTCAGAAGGTGGCGAGGAGAAGATAGTGGAAGAGATGGGGAAGAGTTGCTAGGTGGTAGATTGGGGGAACAATGAGTAACAACCCGACAACGGCGCACAGGAGGAGAATTTGTCTTTGGGAGAGCCGGCCATGACTCTGTTACATCATCAACACCAGGTGTTGGTGTTGGTGATGTATACAGATTCGTCCGCTTGGAAGTGGTAGGCGAGGGTGTGAAGGTGGTTGGTGACCGTTGTCGTTTGTTAGTCATTGTTGAATGATAACCTGAACCTGTACTCGGTGTGGCCGCCGGTGTTGGTAGAGACATCACTCTATTTTGCTTATCACTAGCTATTTCTGCCAAAAATTTCCAAAAATTTGTGATTGTCATTGTGGCCAATTTATTTCCAAAATTTTGCCTACCCCATTTCAATGCTATGCCTTTGGCTCTGTCTAGATCAAGAATTACATTAGATTCGGCCACTTTTACATCTGCCTTTAATTTGTCCAATTTGCTTCGATAATGGTTGATTAAATTTTCTAAGCAGCTATGAGCCCAAATTTGGTTTATCATGCTGGTCGATTTCAAAAATTCGTCATCTCGTAAGGCAGGGCAGAAAAACGAGTTCATCTCCTCCATTTTCATGCTGAGAGATTTCGGGAGAGAGTCTGATGCCAAATGCTCTCGTAAAAGACCACAGTGATGCAAGCATTGCAACACATGGAAGTACATCTTAACCAGTCTCTGAAAGGCCTGAACAGACTGGTTAGGAGCACTTTTGGTTGAAGAAAAGTTGGACGCTGGGTTGCCAGATTTGCGTCCTTTACCCACTGGGCCGTTGAAATTCTTGGCCATTTTAGAATGTAATCAAATTTCTACAGATTTATGTCAAATTTAGTCAGAAAAGTTCAAAAAAGTTAAATTCCAAATATTAACTAGAGCGATATGTGTTGAAACAATTTAGAGACTGAAAAATAAGAACAATTAATACAAGATTATTATATATATATAAAATTAAAGCTTACACTGTCAGTTGCTGGAGCGCTTTCGACGTAATGGTCTTCGTCATGCAGCGAAAAAACCGGTCTAATGGCAACTGATAATTCTTACATATTTATAGGAGAATTACTGCAATGGTGACTACTGATTAACTATTAATTCAGTCTCTCCACAAAAGATCAAACTAAACCCGAAGACCTGCTTTAGATCAATGTGCGCCTTGTGCGCTACTGAAGTTAAACAGCTAATACAAAAGGCGTGATTGCTTAATTATATTGAGCTTATCTAACTGTAGCATGGGTTAGTACGCCGGTTCGTTTCAGGCGATTAAGGTGTGAAAATAACAATGAGGGCTATTTGGTCAGTCATTAGATCAAATGCTGCCGAGATATGTTTAATCATGGCGGCTGAGAATAATTTACTTGTTGTTTGAGTACTGCAAGGGACAGGTTTCCTGAATACAGATTATTTAAAACAAATTCTGACAAGTTATACAGTTTTTTTATGTTGGCGAATCGGTTCACTCAGTCATTACAAAGCGTTGATTACTTCTTTGTAATAAGTTGGCGTTGCCGTGTGTTCGAAAATAGTAACAAATTCTGACTGTTAGGAGTTATACAGTTTTTTGATCTGGGCAAATCGGTTCACTCAGTTATTACAAAGCATTGATTACTTCTTTGTAATAAGTTGGCGTTGCCATGTGTTCAAAAATAGGATTAAACAAATAGTTTTGAGCAGGTCTTTCTGACATAGGATGATCCATTGTGGATTGACTGAATGTTGTTGGTCTAGTGAGATTCCTTCAAAAGAGAGGTGGTTGTAAGTCACAGGTTGTTTGAGCTTTGCACGCTTATATGTCCAACAACCCATGCACTCATTCACCCGCCCAGACACCAGCATATCAATCCATCAATCAGTCCATCCCGCCATCCACCTAAACAAATACTTGATTAAGGGGAGAACAGATTTGTAAACTGATAGACAGATACCCGGTGGATGACTAGACGACTGAACAAATGAATAGGAAAATGGGTGAAAGCTACAATTTGATTTCCGAATTTGGTTTAATTTATTCACTTAGTCATTGCAAAGTGCTAATTGCTTCTTTGCAATGAGTTGGCTGTTGAAAAAATAAGAATAAAATATGACAGGTGGTTGCGGAAGAGAGGTGGTTTGAACCCTTACAAACATATATGTCCAAACAATCCATGCGCCCACCCGGACACCAACCCAGTAATCCATCCATCAGTCCATCCACACAGACAATCAATTGGTGTCTGAGAGGCACAGACCAGTAAACCAATAGAGAGGCCAAGGACAGGTGACAGGATGAGTGAACAGATAGGTGGACGAATGAATGAATGAATGAATGAATATAAGCACATATGAATGCGCGGACGCCCTCCCGCACTCACGCACGCATGCACGAACGAACGAACGAACGAACGAACGAACGAACGAACGAACGAACGAACGAACGAACGAACGAACGAACGAACGAACGAACGAACGAACGAACGAACGAACGAACGAACGAACGAACGAACGAACGAACGAACGAACGAACGAACGAACGAACGAACGAACGAACGAACGAACGAACGAACGAACGAACGAACGAACGAACGAACGAACGAACGAACGAACGAACGAACGAACGAACGAACGAACGAACGAACGTACACGCGAACGCATGCATGCACGATTGCAGGTATGGACGACCGCGCAAACGAAATATCAGCTACCAGCAGACCAATTCCGACAGTGTATTTATAAATATTAACAGTTTAAAATTGTTTGATTTGGGACAAATATGGAGGCCTGGCACAAGCAAGTCCGTCTTTACATTGAAAAAAACGCATTGGCACAGGAATTTAATTACAAATTTCTTTACCTAAATTTGTCCTATAGAGACCAAGTTTAGATTTACTTAGAGTGGTCCCCCCTTGAGATTAGTTGGGGTAAAATGAACTTATCAGTAGGTCGCTTTAACAGGTAAAGGCTGGGATTGATCCTACATTATAGAGAAATCACACACACACGAATGCACGCCCGCACGCACGCCCGCACGCACGTACGCACGCACGCACGCACGCACGCACACATCTGAACGAATGCACGAATGCATGCAATAACACATGCCCACAGTAATACATGCACGAATGCACGCAATAATGCATGCATGAACGCATGCACGAACGAACGCACGAATGCATGCACGCACACACCCACGCACTAATGTACTCACGAATTAATGCACCCACACCCACATACACACACATACACCCACGCAAGTATAGATGCACACACGTGCGGATGTACGAGCACACACCCACACACATACACACATACGAACAAACGCCCGGACGCACGAACGAACGAACGCGCGCACGCACGAACGAACGAACGAACGAACGAACGCACGCACGCACGCACACACGTACGTACACACGTACGCACACATACTTTTGCAGACACAAAATTAAAAGATGTCCTACGGATATGATTTCATGTTGCCCCACCATTGATTTTGGTTGGGATTAGATTTATTTAAGAATAGGTAGGGAGGGATGAAACCTTGTCATTGTTATCAGGAACTATAAGGTCTAACTTTGATCTTACTAGCAAATCTTTCAGGTTTGGATTTCTATTGTAAGCTATTACTGGTCGTGCTTTGATCGGTTCCTTTAATTTAGATTGCAACTGTGAATATTCGTCTTTCATGGTTTTCGCTAATTCAACATTACGTCTATTGTATATGAGTTGAAATGGGATAATTTTGTTCTTTTGTGATATTCCCGAATCTACATTTATTCCAAATGGTGCTTTTGTTTGGAGTGTTCTAATCCAATGGCCCTCTCGGATTTTGCGAAACGAACTCGTTTCTTCCTCACTATCGAAGGTCGGAATCTGTTCTATTGGCATGATTTCAAAATGATGTTCAACTGAATGATCCGGAAGTTGGAAATGTTGAGCAATTGGCGTATCTGCTGAGGTGTTAATATCAGAAACGTGGCGTCTAGCACGCACTCTAAATGCATTTTTTGTTTCACCAACATACTGTTTCTGGCAAAGGGCACAATTGATCAAATAGACTACATTCTCAGAATCACAATGCATATTAGTTCGGATATGATATTCATTTTTAGTTTGAAAGCTCAGGAATGTTTGTTGGTTTACAATATAGTTGTTTACTTTGCATCTATATTTGTCGCATTTAGAAACTGATCCATCGCACATGATTGGTTTATTGTGTTTAATTTGGACAGGTTCAAACTCGGGTCCGCTATGAGGTTTTAGATTTTCAAGCTCATTGATGGTGTCTGCTTTAATTTTTCGAAGAAAACGGGCTGAATAGCCTCGTGCTTTCAAAGCATCAAACAGAGTAGAGCATGCACTATTCAGATTTTGCCTGTTGCTAGAGTTTCGAAAAAATCTTATGATTTGCGATTTGATCAAACCTTTAAATGTGTGTGGAGGATGAAATGATTTTTTGTGAAGCAGCTGATGTGAGTCTGTTGGCTTAAAGAATACTTTATATTCTAATTTTCCAGAGGAATCAAATTGAGGACCCTTATAGATCGTGACATCTAAAAAGTCAACCGATGTTCCACTAATAGTAGCTTTTAGCTTGATGTTTGAATCTTGGTTATTTAAAATGCGAAAAAATTCCCAAAAGTCTTCTTCTGAATGTTGCCAAACTATGAAGATGTCATCTAGATATCTGAGGTAAAGAAGAGGCTTTTTGGTTGATTTGTTCAGTGCCTCCACTTCCCACTCCGCAACATAAATCGTGGCAAAATTTGGGCTGAATCGTTTACCCATTGCGCATCCACAGATTTGAAGGTAATTTTCACCATTAAATTGGAAATCGTTTCCTTTAAGACTTAGCTCTAATAATTTTAGAATTTCCGTGTCTGGTCGATCTGGATCAGGAAATTTGACAAAAGAATTCTTAATAGCATTGACTCCAGCATCAATATCTATATTGGTATACATAGCATCTATGTCTAATGTGACTAAATATGCATCTTTCGGAACTGACAATTTGGATAACTTTGAAAGAAAGTGTTCAGTGTTTTTGAGAAAGCTCTTGTGTCTATTAGCAATGGGCTTTAAATAGTAATCAATATATTCTGAAATGCCATAAGACTCACTGCCACAGTCTGAAATGATGGGTCGTCCAGGAGGTGTCAATGGATCTAACCAGGTGCTGATAGGTTTATGGATTTTAGGCAAGATATAAAATGTCCGATTTTGTGGATTATTCTCACCTAGCAGATACTTTAGCTGTTTCTTATCGATGTACTTGTCTGTATGCAATGAATTAAGTATTTCAATGAAATTTTGTCGGTTTTGAGGCCAAATTAAATTATCAAGTTTTCTGTAATGCCTGGTGTTAGTTAACTGCCTTTCGGCCTCGCGGATGTAGTTTTCTCTAGACATAATCACAGTTGCTGAACCTTTATCGGCTGGTTTTATAATAATATTTTGATTTCTACGTAATTTGTTGATAGCCTGTTGTTCGAGAAATGAAAGGTTTTGCTTATTGTTTGTAACTGGCAATGATCTGGCTATACCAGCAACCGTTTTTATGGTTGCTTTAACATTGTCATCAACTAGCCTATCTGGAGGGTCCCAACCGGATTTTCCAGTGAATGGTTTTGACTCTCCATTTAAATTTCGAAAATGATGGGCTATTTTTACTGAATGACCAAAATTAGCTACTTCAATAAGACCTGTGTCTAAAAGCAAATCTAATCCTGTTTTTGGTTTTGGAGTTGGTATAAAAGTAAGACCACGATCGAGAATTGATTTTTCAGATGGTGAGAGATCATAGTCAGCTGCTAAATTGACAAGGTTTGTTCCTAATCCTATGTTAGGGGAGCTATTGCCTTGACCCACATTTAGTTTAAACTAAGTACCGTCAACCAATGGTTATAAATACAATTAGCTGTTTCTTTCGTCCAATGGATTCTATCCTTCTCAACATGAAAATTCGCATCAGAAATTTTGGGGATGACCTTATCAACGTGGCAGTTGGACCTTGCTGATTCGTTGATACGCTTGAGACAGTACCTTTGCCTGTCTGACAAGCTATCAGAGAAGTTAATCTCAGCAAAGTGCAACTCCGCATTAGGGAAGGTGTTTTTAAATTCACGAGCCATGAACCGTAAATGGCTTGAGGCTTTGGTTGGATGCTCATTTTTGGAGTTGATGCCAATATTCAAGATGATCTTCTCCGGGCTAGGGCCATCCTGGTGTCGCATAGCCATTGTTCTGAAATGTGATAATGCGGCACCAGGATAGCACTCAACCTGGATGTCAGGATGGACATCTAAATCAATTCGGGCTAGATTAGAGGACCCTATCATCAGAATCTTTTTGGTGATTCTGGGGATCCTCCACAGGCCCTTGCTATGCGATTGATGACGGTACCTAGCAAATTTCCTGTCAGACAGGTTACTATTATTCTCCATAGGAGGGAGAGGAGGTGGAGACAGAAGAAGAGGAGCAGAAGAAGGTGCGTGAGGAGAAGAGAGATGAAGCGTAGGAGGAAGAGGAGGAGGAGGGATGGAGAGAGGAGATGCAAGAGGAGAAGATTGAGTATGAGGAGCAAGAGGCGGGATTGAGAGAGGAGATGCATAAAGAGAAGAAGGTTGAGGAGGAAGAGGAGGAGGCGGGATTGAGAGAGGAGATGCATGAAGAGAAGAAGTTTGAGGAGGAAGAGGAGGAGGCGGGATTGAGAGAGGAGAAGGAGGAAGAGGAGAAGATCGAGTCAGAAGGTGGCGAGGAGAAGATAGTGGAAGAGATGGGGAAGAGTTGCTAGGTGGTAGATTGGGGGAACAATGAGTAACAACCCGACAACGGCGCACAGGAGGAGAATTTGTCTTTGGGAGAGCCGGCCATGACTCTGTTACATCATCAACACCAGGTGTTGGTGTTGGTGATGTATACAGATTCGTCCGCTTGGAAGTGGTAGGCGAGGGTGTGAAGGTGGTTGGTGACCGTTGTCGTTTGTTAGTCATTGTTGAATGATAACCTGAACCTGTACTCGGTGTGGCCGCCGGTGTTGGTAGAGACATCACTCTATTTTGCTTATCACTAGCTATTTCTGCCAAAAATTTCCAAAAATTTGTGATTGTCATTGTGGCCAATTTATTTCCAAAATTTTGCCTACCCCATTTCAATGCTATGCCTTTGGCTCTGTCTAGATCAAGAATTACATTAGATTCGGCCACTTTTACATCTGCCTTTAATTTGTCCAATTTGCTTCGATAATGGTTGATTAAATTTTCTAAGCAGCTATGAGCCCAAATTTGGTTTATCATGCTGGTCGATTTCAAAAATTCGTCATCTCGTAAGGCAGGGCAGAAAAACGAGTTCATCTCCTCCATTTTCATGCTGAGAGATTTCGGGAGAGAGTCTGATGCCAAATGCTCTCGTAAAAGACCACAGTGATGCAAGCATTGCAACACATGGAAGTACATCTTAACCAGTCTCTGAAAGGCCTGAACAGACTGGTTAGGAGCACTTTTGGTTGAAGAAAAGTTGGACGCTGGGTTGCCAGATTTGCGTCCTTTACCCACTGGGCCGTTGAAATTCTTGGCCATTTTAGAATGTAATCAAATTTCTACAGATTTATGTCAAATTTAGTCAGAAAAGTTCAAAAAAGTTAAATTCCAAATATTAACTAGAGCGATATGTGTTGAAACAATTTAGAGACTGAAAAATAAGAACAATTAATACAAGATTATTATATATATATAAAATTAAAGCTTACACTGTCAGTTGCTGGAGCGCTTTCGACGTAATGGTCTTCGTCATGCAGCGAAAAAACCGGTCTAATGGCAACTGATAATTCTTACATATTTATAGGAGAATTACTGCAATGGTGACTACTGATTAACTATTAATTCAGTCTCTCCACAAAAGATCAAACTAAACCCGAAGACCTGCTTTAGATCAATGTGCGCCTTGTGCGCTACTGAAGTTAAACAGCTAATACAAAAGGCGTGATTGCTTAATTATATTGAGCTTATCTAACTGTAGCATGGGTTAGTACGCCGGTTCGTTTCAGGCGATTAAGGTGTGAAAATAACAATGAGGGCTATTTGGTCAGTCATTAGATCAAATGCTGCCGAGATATGTTTAATCATGGCGGCTGAGAATAATTTACTTGTTGTTTGAGTACTGCAAGGGACAGGTTTCCTGAATACAGATTATTTAAAACAAATTCTGACAAGTTATACAGTTTTTTTATGTTGGCGAATCGGTTCACTCAGTCATTACAAAGCGTTGATTACTTCTTTGTAATAAGTTGGCGTTGCCGTGTGTTCGAAAATAGTAACAAATTCTGACTGTTAGGAGTTATACAGTTTTTTGATCTGGGCAAATCGGTTCACTCAGTTATTACAAAGCATTGATTACTTCTTTGTAATAAGTTGGCGTTGCCATGTGTTCAAAAATAGGATTAAACAAATAGTTTTGAGCAGGTCTTTCTGACATAGGATGATCCATTGTGGATTGACTGAATGTTGTTGGTCTAGTGAGATTCCTTCAAAAGAGAGGTGGTTGTAAGTCACAGGTTGTTTGAGCTTTGCACGCTTATATGTCCAACAACCCATGCACTCATTCACCCGCCCAGACACCAGCATATCAATCCATCAATCAGTCCATCCCGCCATCCACCTAAACAAATACTTGATTAAGGGGAGAACAGATTTGTAAACTGATAGACAGATACCCGGTGGATGACTAGACGACTGAACAAATGAATAGGAAAATGGGTGAAAGCTACAATTTGATTTCCGAATTTGGTTTAATTTATTCACTTAGTCATTGCAAAGTGCTAATTGCTTCTTTGCAATGAGTTGGCTGTTGAAAAAATAAGAATAAAATATGACAGGTGGTTGCGGAAGAGAGGTGGTTTGAACCCTTACAAACATATATGTCCAAACAATCCATGCGCCCACCCGGACACCAACCCAGTAATCCATCCATCAGTCCATCCACACAGACAATCAATTGGTGTCTGAGAGGCACAGACCAGTAAACCAATAGAGAGGCCAAGGACAGGTGACAGGATGAGTGAACAGATAGGTGGACGAATGAATGAATGAATGAATGAATATAAGCACATATGAATGCGCGGACGCCCTCCCGCACTCACGCACGCATGCACGAACGAACGAACGAACGAACGAACGAACGAACGAACGAACGAACGAACGAACGAACGAACGAACGAACGAACGAACGAACGAACGAACGAACGAACGAACGAACGAACGAACGAACGAACGAACGAACGAACGAACGAACGAACGAACGAACGAACGAACGAACGAACGAACGAACGAACGAACGAACGAACGAACGAACGAACGAACGAACGAACGAACGAACGAACGAACGAACGAACGAACGAACGTACACGCGAACGCATGCATGCACGATTGCAGGTATGGACGACCGCGCAAACGAAATATCAGCTACCAGCAGACCAATTCCGACAGTGTATTTATAAATATTAACAGTTTAAAATTGTTTGATTTGGGACAAATATGGAGGCCTGGCACAAGCAAGTCCGTCTTTACATTGAAAAAAACGCATTGGCACAGGAATTTAATTACAAATTTCTTTACCTAAATTTGTCCTATAGAGACCAAGTTTAGATTTACTTAGAGTGGTCCCCCCTTGGTAACTTTTTTTTATAAACCCGAATGTGTAATATACACCTGTGCAAAAGTTAAGCACCAGCAAAAACAATAGAACGTGGAAACATGATGGTACAACTAGGCTGCCATACTTTTTGTCCCCGCGTTAGCTGACATAATTCCAAGTACGAAATGCGCATGCATGCATGACTTCACGCCGCTTGATGTCCGTGCGTGGCGGGAAACAGCACACGTGTTCAGTTATGTAAAAGTCCAGTTTGAGGTGTAGAACATTACATACATATTTAGGCGACAAGATTAGGAATTTTGTGTTCATGACCGTGGTTTATTTGTACAGAGAGAATTAGCTCTTGATTGTGAACCGCTATGGCAAGACGAAGGTTAAGTGATCGTGTGAAATGGCAAATCATAGGCATGCATACCACTGGTATGTCATGCAGAGAGATTGGCAGACAGCTGAACATTAACCATACTGTAATCAGTCGTTTGATTGCAAAACATGGGCAAACTAACGAGGTGAAGGACAGGCCTAGATCTGGAAGACCGAAGAAAACTACTGCCCGTGATGATCGAGCCCTAGTACGCCTTGTTAGGAGATCTCCATTCACCAACAGCAGAGTGCTCAGCCAGCAATGGGAAACGCGCAATAGAGTGTCAATGTCTACCGTCAAAAGGAGACTGTATGCTGCTGGCATGAAAGCTAGGAGACCTGTCAGACGTCCTCTCTTCACTGCACACCACAAAGAGGAGCGTCTGAGGTGGTGCAACGAAAGAAGACACTGGAACATGAGATCCTGGAGACGGGTACACTGGTCCGATGAAAGTCGGTTCCTGCTTCATGCCACAGATGGTCGAACTCGTGTATGGAGGTCCAGACGCACGGCGTACGACCAACGTAACATCATGGAAGAAGTTCCATTTGGTGGAGGTTCCGTTATGATATGGGGGTGCATCTCATTTGATTGTAAGCTGGATCTGTTGACTGTACCTGGAACACTAAATGGACAAAGATATCAAGATTCCATACTGGATAGAGTTGTGGTCCCTCATTTTGTAAATCATGCACCTGGAACCCACCCTATATTCATGGATGACAACGCCCGACCACATCGTGCTAGAGATGTGCATGAATACCTCCGCCAGAATGCCATCGAAACCCTACCATGGCCAGCAAGGAGCCCTGACATGAACCCTATTGAGCATATCTGGGACGTTCTGGGAAACATGGTGAGAAGGAGGGATCCTCCTGTGCAGAACCTACAGGAATTAACAGACGCACTCCATCTTGAATGGCAACGAATACCACAATGGCGTATCAGTCGGTTGGTGACCAGAATGAGACGTCGTGTCCAGGCCGTCATCCAGGCACAAGGTGGATATACCCGGTATTAATAATGACAGTCTCAAACTCGTGCACAGATGTTAAACTTCGTTTTCAGACACCATTAAAGACAATCTAGCCACGTGTGTCAACTGTAGGGCAATAGTTGTCAGTTGTGTCAACGTAACCATATTCAGGCCTCGTTTTCAAGTTCAAACAAAAACATACAGTGATTCCCCACCATCATAATCAGCATTCCTCTAGTTGCATTATTACCTCTTGCACTAAGATGGATGGGTACATAAATGTGTATGCTATTGCTTTCTTCATAGCACATGAATATACCCTCGCATGTGCGTAAAAATAGGGTGGGGCTTAACTTTTGCACAGGTGTATAGTTCTAACGGAAAAAGATTAGTTCACGTTTCTCTTCGTTGGGTTAAACACCATTTTGGTTGGGCACAGGTGGCCACTGTCTGGGGCAAATGCACAAGAAAATAAGTTACTGTCATTGCTGTTTCTGTTGCTTCGGAGTAAGCTTCATTCATGTCTCTCTTCGTTTCATTAGAACCATTTGGGCGGGGCACGGTGGGCCACTGTTTAGGGCCCTGTAAGGGAAAGGTTGCTGTCATTGTTATCATGACCAAAGTTATCTACCTGTGAGTGATATCCAGCAATCTTTATCTGTGTCTCTTTAAACATGAATAAATGCATTTTTGCACGCACGCACACACACGCACGCACGCACGCACGCACGCACGCACGCACGCACGCACGCACGCACGCACGCACGCACGCACGCACGCACGCACGCACACACACACATACAGCCAGACACACACACACACGCACGCACGCACGCACGCACGCACGCACGCACGCACGCACGCACGCACGCACGCACGCACGCACGCACACACGCACGCGCACGCACGCATGCACGCGCTCACGCACGCACGCACGCACGCACGCACGCACGCACGCACGCACGCACGCACGCACTATTTTGTGACCACCTGCGTACATGCTCTGGGTGTGCTCCGGCAGCAACGTGAAATACTGAATCTTAGGCATATACTGAGATGACCAAACAATTAAACCTTTTGTCTTTCTTCTCTTGAACAATTCTCCGGGCTCCCGGTCTATATGTACAGAGCTCAGCAAAGTACACAACATGCAACATCTGATTGCCGTCACAGATGATCTGTGAGACACACTCATGTTCATGTACTCACGGTGGTTTGTGTGTGCGTGTGTGGGTGTGGGTGTGGGTGTGGGTGTGGGTGTGGGTGTTAGGAGGTTGGTGGGTGGAAGACTGGATATATGGCTTATTGTTTCTTAGTATATGTGTATTGGTGATCCAGCAGGTCTTGCGATAGGACCACGAGATTAGTGTATCACGGTGTGTGCCTGTTTTACAGCGATTTGATCAGAACCAGGAAACGCAGTGTTCAGTGCTTCCAAGACATGTGACAGTGATCCTCCAGATGGGGATCAACAGAACCTGTGCCGCTACTGAGGGCACTGATCGCTTCGCGCGAGCTTATTCTTGAGAACTGGTTGTTACAATACCGCAGAACAATCTGAAAAGAGGGTTTGTTTCGTGCTGTGAATACGCCTCTAACGTAATCATCGGCCATCAGTTGCTATAATGGTTACGTAACCAAAACAACTAGACTGTTACGCAGACTCCGTCGTGGAGACCAGACAGGTCGTGGCACAGCCAATCTCTGTAGTGAGAGTGCAAACACACCACTGTCGATCGTGTTGCTTTTGGTATCATTTTAACCACTGTATCACACTACCTTGATTCCGAAATTTAAATTAACCCATCCAGCTGCACATGCGATATTAGTATCTATATTGTCAGCAAATGCTTGTCTTCATTTAAGATTTTGTGTGCGTCCACTTTGAATTTTAAGAACGAATCCTGTTTTAGGTGAAATAATATTGGCTAGTATGAAGAGGGTAGTTATGGTGTCCTTTCGCAATTCAATTCTCTTTATCCCACAACTTTGGAGGGAATTACAACGCCAATGGCCACTCATTATACACGAGCTACTGTTCTCGATCTCGAAACACGAAATTCTCCGCAGACGTCTGTTTCCTTATATCATCAATGACACTGTCTTCTATGAGCAAAGAGATAAAGTGAACAAATTTACCGCGCCAAGTCCTTAGATCGAAAATGCCGGAGTTGATTACATGATATACAGCGCCTAAATCAAATACGGTCATTGGCAAATGGCTGAATGCGATTTTGACAGATTTAATTGTTGTAAATATTTGCTATTTGAGACATCGGTAAAATACGCCACAGTTAGTTCCTATCCTCCAGAGGGATTCATTTCTAGCTGTGCCCTGCCCATTCTAGCCAAGCTCCGCCCACAATTTGCTAGTGTTAGGATCGTCGGATCGATCTCCCTCTGAATTCCCGATTTATCACGGTAACTATGCAGCTAAGCTGTGCCATATTTTAACTAAGTTGACTGGGTATGGCAGCAGCAGCGGCCGCCGTCCAGTTAAATTAGTTTCAAAATATTCAACTATTAAATAGTAAAGTCATAAAATTCGTACACTTAGCAGACTATTCAATATTCATGACGGAGCTCGCTAGATACATCATTCACAGCGAAATTTATTAGTGACGTCAACTTACACGTGACTCGATTGATTATGACGTCAAATGCTTGAGTGACCGCTCGGATCTATCCATTACGAATACTCTCTTAAATCTGGCTTGTCTTCGTCCTAGTCAGCAGCTGTGCTCCGGTAATTCACACGTCCAGACGCTGATCGCCATTAAACAAATTACATTCAAGCTTGGATAAAGAAAAACAACATTCATCATCCGGTGATTAAAGGGAGAGTAAGAAAGTCGTTTGTCTTTGCCTGGCGAAAATTACGTAAGACGACCTGCTGGCCCGTGTAAAATGCTGTGAGGTGAGATTAATGTACCCTTCTATGGTAAGGAGCAGTCCATCCCTCCACCATTTTTAATCGAATCGTCACCCAGCCTGCACAAGATCTTTACATTTGTCTTCTCCAAATATCTGCATTAGCGATAGGCGCGTGCTTGTTAATTTACTTGATAAACGGCTAATATCAAGAGTTTAATGTGGAGGAATTTACAATTTAAGTACTTTCACCTCTCAACAATGATTTTTGGAAAGCGCATCTTGCTACGGATCTGATTTAGATATCTTACCCATCGTTATCATTTAAATGAAATGCTAATATACTTTAAATACCCCTCTCTCTATCTCTCTAGACGGCTCTATCTCTCCCTCCCCCACAGCACCATCCCAACCATCCATCTCTCCATCCCCTCCTCCTCCTCCCCCTCTCTCCCCATTCCCATCCTTCCCCTCCAACCCCAACCCAACCGCGCTCTGTCGTTCTCTTTCTCTCTCTCTCTCCCCATCTCTCTCTCTCTCTCTCCCCATCTCTCTCTCTCTCTGTCTGTCTGTCTGTCTGTCTGTCTGTCTGTCTGTCTGTCTGTCTGTCTGTCTGTCTGTCTGTCTGTCTGTCTGTCTGTCTGTCTGTCTGTCTGTCTGTCTGTCTGTCTGTCTGTCTGTCTGTCTGTCTGTCTGTCTGTCTGTCTGTCTGTCTGTCTGTCTGTCTGTCTGTCTGTCTGTCTGTCTGTCTGTCTGTCTGTCTGTCTGTCTGTCTGTCTGTCTGTCTGTCTGTCTGTCTGTCTGTCTGTCTGTCTGTCTGTCTGTCTGTCTGTCTGTCTGTCTGTCTGTCTGTCTGTCTGTCTGTCTGTCTGTCTGTCTGTCTGTCTGTCTGTCTGTCTGTCTGTCTGTCTGTCTGTCTGTCTGTCTGTCTGTCTGTCTGTCTGTCTGTCTGTCTGTCTGTCTGTCTGTCTGTCTGTCTGTCTGTCTGTCTGTCTGTCTGTCTGTCTGTCTGTCTGTCTGTCTGTCTGTCTGTCTGTCTGTCTGTCTGTCTGTCTGTCTGTCTGTCTGTCTGTCTGTCTGTCTGTCTGTCTGTCTGTCTGTCTGTCTGTCTGTCTGTCTGTCTGTCTGTCTGTCTGTCTGTCTGTCTGTCTGTCTGTCTGTCTGTCTGTCTGTCTGTCTGTCTGTCTGTCTGTCTGTCTGTCTGTCTGTCTGTCTGTCTGTCTGTCTGTCTGTCTGTCTGTCTGTCTGTCTGTCTGTCTGTCTGTCTGTCTGTCTGTCTGTCTGTCTGTCTGTCTGTCTGTCTGTCTGTCTGTCTGTCTGTCTGTCTGTCTGTCTGTCTGTCTGTCTGTCTGTCTGTCTGTCTGTCTGTCTGTCTGTCTGTCTGTCTGTCTGTCTGTCTGTCTGTCTGTCTGTCTGTCTGTCTGTCTGTCTCTGTCTCTCTCTCTCTCTCTCTCTCTCTCTCTCTCTCTCTCTCTCTCTCTCTCTCTCTCTCTCTCTCTCTCTCTCTCTCTCTCTCTCTCCCTCTCTCCCGTATTAGTAGGAGGGCGACGTTATAGGTGGCTGCGCTGATTGGTCGAGAGGGTTATCATGTCATCAATATATGAATTACAACACGCCAATTTAATTGGTCCAGAAAAAAGTTCCGTTGTTCTCTCTCGACCAGTCCAATTCGAGTATTTTGTGCGTAAAACTGAGTGGGCGTGTCCTAATTCAATTATCGATGACATCATCACTCTCTTGACCAATCAGCAAACAGCCGCCTATATATTCGCTGTTTTCATGACATCATGGATTATGGCGACAGTCTACATGACTCATAGTTGATTATTATGCGATATGATTGATTGATAAACTGGAAAGATCCATCAGTCAAAAGGCTCTCTCTTGTCCTCTCTCACCCTCTCTTTTTCAGGTTCTCTCTTACCATCTGTCTTTCAGGCTCTCTCTTGTCCTCTCACCCTCTCCCTTTCAGGCTCTCTCTCTTACCCTCTCTTACCTTTTCTATTTCAGGCTCTCTCTTTCCCTCTCTCACCCTCTCACTTTCTCGCTCTATCTCACACTCTCTCGCTTTCAGCTGGCTGAAATGATGACCTCGGTATTTAAGAAACCATTCTAATGAATATTTGAAACTCAGCCATCTGGGGGTGTAAAATTCTTAACCAAAAGCCCTACGTCTCCCCTGCAGCATTGTCAACATATTATGATTATCACCACATTTAAAAAAAACGTGGGGGATATTGTAATCGCCTCTGTCCGTCTGTCCATCTGTCTGTCCATATGTCCACCACGCTATCCCCTCCCAAACCATTGGGTGGAATTAAATCAAATTTGGTATGTGGGTTAACCATATTATTCTGCTTTGCAAAACACTATCTAGATTTGGCTGCACCCTAGGGGCAGGGGAGGCGGGGCAGGGGTCAAATGGTCAAATCACTTGTAAAGCAACTCCTTTGGAACCATTAGACAACAAAATTTGATATGTGATTTACCCATATGATTGCGGAGTGCAAGAGGCCATTTACATTTGGCTGCGCCCCCACGAGGGGTCAAAAGGTCAAATTTTAACCTGCAGGAATTGATTGTAACCCATTCACTTTGAAACTGCTTCAGAATTCAACTAAATTTGATATGTGAGTTACCCATGTCAATATAGAGTACATGAGCACATGTACACTTGGACCCACCCCATGGGTGGGTATGGGGGTTGGGGTCAAAAGGTAAAAAATTGATTGTAATGCAACTCCTCCGAATCCATTGGATGGAATTTAAGCAAATTTGGTATGTGAGCTACCCATATCAATGTGGAGTGGATGAGCACATTATATTTGGCCCCGCCTCCTTCGGATGGGGAATGCGGGCCAAAAGGCCAAGAAATTAATTGTAATGCAATACCTCCGAAACTGTTTGATGGAATTCAACGAAATTTAGTATGCGAGTTACCCATATCGATGGGGAGTGGATGAGCACATCTAGAATTGGCCCCGCCACAGGGGGTGGGGGATGGGGTCAAAAGGTAATGAAATTGATTGTAATTCAACTCCTCTAAAACTGTTTGATGGAATTCAACCAAATTTAGTATATGAGTTACCCATATCAATGTGGAGCGCAAAAGCACATTTATATTTGGCCCCACGCTAGGGGGTGGGGATGGGGGTGAAAATGTAATGAAATTGATTGTAATGCAACTCCGCTGACACTGTTGTACTAAAGTCAAGCAAATTTGGCATGCGAGTTACCCATATGATTGCAGACTGCAAAAGGACATTTACATTTGGCTCCACGCACACACACACACACACACACACACACACACACACACACACCCACACCACACACACACACAAACACACAAACACACACACACACACACACACACACACACACACACACACACACACACACACACACACACACACACACCACACATAACATTGTTGTGCATGGTCATTATTTGTGAGAGAAGTATGCATGTGTGGGCGAGGGAGAGTTATGGATGCATAACCATAAGTATATGCATATGCCCAAGTACGTTCAAACTTATGTTCATGCATGAGCTCTTGAGTTAGTGAATACCTTCATTAAATTCTTATTATGAATTATTATTATTATTATTATTATTATTATTATTATTTTTATTATTATTATTATTATTATTATTATTATTATTATTATTATTATTATCACAATTGTTATAATTATTATTATTATTATTTTGCAGCTAATCTAGCAGACGGCTCTGACGAACTTAATGGAGTGCTATTCAGCAACCTTTCACAACCACATCAGCATCAGCCACAGCCGCAGCCGTAATCGAAGAAATTAGGGGTAATGTTTGAGTTGTTAACAGTATTAGAGACTCATGCCTCTGAACATTTGTATGGTGATGTCTTTAAATTTGTAGAATTTAAAAACGAGGGCGTAGATGTCCAGATGGATGCATGTTGTTTAGACAATATCATCAATTATTTAATCTGTAATTTACCCTATAGCCTCTTAACAAATGAGCATGAATGTGCTCCATCAGAAATCGATCTACTGCTTTAGTGTACATAGAACCCTGTCGCAACATATTCACACTCATTCTTGTCATCAACGCAAACACAATACACATCTACACAACTGCAACCACGCCACAACCTGCACCACAACAATCGTCAAATCCTTCATCACACCCTCAACCACATCATCATCCTCATCATCATCATTGTGGTTGGCTGGTTGCCATCCTGCCCTAATTCCTACCATCATCTGGAAGACCAGGCGGTTGGTCATTGCGCAACCATTCCTCCTCTCCATGCTCGCCAGTCCACCTGAGAATCCGTCGGTCCTTCATGCTGGTCTCAGGGCGTGTGACGTCGATCCCATCATGCAGGGTTGCGGCTTCGTGACACATTTCTGCTGACCAGAGCAGTCCTTGGAGATGCGTAGGTGCGTCCAGACTTTTCCAGCATGACTAGGTGCCTGAAAACGACGTGGTTGTGTTCTCCCAGCGGCAGACACACTGGTCTCGTCCTCGCCATCCACTGAAGGGGGCTTAGAATGTTGTGAGGCCCTGCTGACCTTGGTCATCTTGCTTGTGAGGTCGGTTGTGAGTGTAGCTCTTTCCATTCTACCCTTTCTCCTTGGTCCGAGTGGAGGAGGGTGGCATCGTTGATCAGATCAACTATGCAACAATGACTAAAAACACCCTGTGTGAGCAGTAAAAGTCCCAATGGACTGTAAGAGGAAGCGGGATATATACCATCTACCGGGGATCATTGGGGAGGTAGCAATAAAGCAGCCTTTCAGTGGCTTGGTGCTGAGATCACAGAGTGATCAGCTTTTATACTTTCTGCTCTGCATCTCATTATATTTTTAGCGAATGGTTGTCTTTCTTTAGAAATTCTCCAGCCAATCATATTTTTCGGTGTGGTGGTCTTAGCAGTAGCAGCCATAGTGTTATACTTTGTGTTATTTTTCTTCAATGATGTTCAGGAATTCAAAGTTTCATAAGCGGCTTTCTCTTCCTCTAGACATAGTATTATAATTGCGATGGAGCCGAGTCTTCAAGCTTTCTAGAAGTACCAAACATTTCTGGAATCCTTTGTGATCATGGCCGTTATGAGGAAGAAACCATGCACGGATTATGTATATGAAGAACTAAAATGTACACCCAGTTATCGGTCGTGCCCAGTGTGATCCTGTCGCTTTATATGAAAGAAAACCTGTCTATTAGTGGCGTACTTCCAGTGGCCTGGTGCATGCGCAGAAGGGTCAAACTGTGTCTTAAACATTGTTGCCATCATGCATGCTTGGAGTGTAGTCATGTGTGGGGCAGCCGTTGCACATCCCAGGAATGGTGGATAACTGGTTCCAGGTCGGCTAGTATGTCCCATTATTCGACCACAGTCGTCATCATTCTCATCTACATTATCGCGACTTTATAAAGGATCGTCACCATCATCCCAATCTACAATACTGTGACTTTATAAATCACCCAATCTATTATTAAAGGGTTGCATGCATAATTACACCAATTGCAAGAATAAACGTCATCAGATAGGATGCGTGGTTAATGGCAAGGTTGTTAACTAGAGTGGGATTAATGAGGAGTGGGTTAATGTGAGCCCCTTCCAACAGTCAGATAGCTTCGACATCGCAGCTAATGATGCCGATGACAAATGATATAGGCAAGTTACTCATAGCGTTAATTCAGCCGTACCTGTGTGGAATGAAATTGATAAAATGTTCTCCATAAAGGATGCTCACTTGATTCAATCTCGAAAATTTTAAATTACTGAACAAAGTACAGTGTCAGCTTTGACAAAGACTCTATTCTGAAATGCTAGTATAAGTTTCTGATAACATTCATGCCATATTCGAAATGATATCAGGTCAGTTTTATGCTCATGTGAATGCTACACTCAAAATAATGGTGGTGTAGCTATTAACCACCCTTCTCTAATCACTCTGATCCACATAGATTTTAGCCTAATAACCAAGCTGACGCCCTTCTCCATTACTGATGCTACATCCGAAGTCAGTCCATCCCAGAGAGACATTTGCCTAGACTCTGAGTTTAATATCAACATTTTTCATGTTAAAATTACTAGTGGCCCTAAGCGGAATGCTAATCTCGCCAAATAATATCTCAATGATGTTAAACACAAAGCTCTTTAGAAAAGAAGTTGTATCACGGTTAGTAAGACGCATAACCTATGCATGGCTCATTGTATCATAATCGGATTGAGTGTTCTCGATCCTAACATACCAATCAGTGACTGCAAAAAAATTATAGTTTAACTAGTAGACATTCTGCGATTTCTGGAGAATGCCTTGATAATGTTTATCAACGCGTTAAGCCTCTCGAACTTCACACCAACACAGGTATACCTAGCGATAAATCTTGCGGCTTGGATGCTTTGAATGTTTTTCAAGACATTTTGAAACCTAGAATCCCCCTCAGGGTCTACAGTAAAGATGATAATAAAAGATTTATGTATCAGTGGCTGATGGGTGTGTAGAGATCCTACCGATTTATCTGTACAATGATCATTACACGTACATACGCAGTGTTAAGGGTTTGCTGGGTCCAAGTTTTTACTACGATCAGTGTAACTTAGGTTATGACCACCGAGACAAACGCTCGTGCATGCAACATTGTCATTTATGCAAGGCAGACCCTCCCTGTAAACTAACCACTAATTGACTCTGCGATAATTGTTATAGATGGTCTAAAAGCGATCTATGTTATAACAATCACATCAAGTCTAAGATTTGTGATGAACTTAAGGCCTGCACCGATTGTTACAAGTTGCTTAAGCTCTCTGATTTGCATGTTAAGCATGTCTATGGGTCAGGAAAATGTCTGGGTTGTAAGTCTGTAAATCAAGAATACACGAGCCTACGTGAAAAGCATAAGCTCATACACATAAGGATTATTGAGGCACTCTGATACCTCAACAGTTAAGTTTTTATGATTTTGAAAGTCATCCTGCAATGAATCGTCACAAGGTTATCTACATCATAGCGCAGCTAGCGTGCACTCTATGTGTGACTAAGCATCTATCAGAACCTTGTGACGTTTGTAATGCATGCAATAGTTCATGTAGAGAGGTTATCTTCGAGGATAGCCAGTTTCTAGCAGATTTTATGAAGTGGCTTTTAGTGATAAACATGTGTGCGAACTCTGCACATAAAAACATTTTTCGATTTCTTGATTACATAGCTATCACGCATAACAGTCGTGGATTTGACTTACATGTAGTGATGGAATGGTTATTTAGAAACACTGAGATTAAGCCTGACAGTGTAATTCTGAATGGTAACAAAGTGGTGTTACTAGATGTTCGTGGCATTCAGTTTAAGGACAGTCTAGCATTTCTACCATTTCAGCTGTGTCACCATATTCGGTCTAGATAACGAAACCAGGATTTCCCTAATCTACTAGACAGCAACGAGTACTTTGATGGCGAGGGTTCATAACCCCCTTATTGATGATTACAGAGCTGACAGCGTGTCTATGTAAGCTCACCAGGAACTTGACAAATGCTATGTAAAAATGGCATTTTCACTTTCAGGAATGCCATTAAACTTTACTGTAGGGTATATATAGATATTCGATATATGGCATGTGGTAGGGTTTAGAGATATATTTATTAATGAAACTGACATATCTCCTTTCATATCTTCAGTAACTCTAGCATCATTGTGCAATAAGAGCTAGTGGCACCAACGATGCGTAGTTATGATAATCTGCATAATAAAAACATTACTCGGTAGATGCGTGTTGGTAGTTGGATTGCATAGCTCATTATAAGGGGGATATGGTTCTTCAGCATGCTCTAATGGTCAGTGAAGACAAGGTGTTGGGTAAATTTGCGGATGGGTACTGCCCTGACACTGCGAGTATTTAGAGTATTATGAGTGCTACGTACACATGTTCCCTAAGTGTCAACCGTGTAACTAAACTACCGTGAAATCCTTTTTTTAAACTGAATTTAACTTTATAACTTTTTAAGTGTTACATCGATAACCTTTTGAAGATAAATCATGAGCCTTCCGGATATACCAGAGACTAACCTTCTACATTGCGAAAATGTGCGTATATACCTGAATATTTAGAGCATCAGGGGTTCAATTGAAAGAGGT
>CM067369.1:50296337-50385675 GCA_034401795.1 Chaetoderma sp. LZ-2023a
CGTGACCCGTGGATACAGGCTGCATTATGCCACTGTATGTCACTGTGACCTGTGAACACAGGCTGCACTATTCCACTGGATGTCACTGTGGCCTGTGAATACAGGTTGCAATATATCAGCATGACATGTGAATACAGGCTGTATTATGTCACTGTGACCTGTGAATACAAGCTGGACGATGCCACTGTGACCTGTGAATACAGGCTGCACTATGCCAGTGTGACCTCTGAATACAGGCTGCACTATATCAGCGTGACCTGTGAATACATGCTGCACTATATCCTTGTGACCTGTTGATACAGACTTCCCTATGTCACTGTGACCTGTGGATACAGGCTGCCCTATGTAACCTCTGAATGGATTGCATATGCTGTCTCACGTCATTTTGAATTTAGTAATCCATTTCTAGCTACGGCACACCCATTACTAGCTACGGCACACCCATTACTAGCTACGTCACACCCATTTCTAGCTGCTCCCCACCCATTTCTAGCTAGGCCACACACATTTCTAGCTACACCACATCCATTTCTCTCTACACCACACCCAATTCTAGCCACGTCACACCCATTTCTAGCTACGCCACAGCCATTTCTAGCTAACATCTCCGCATGGTATGCGTGCTTCAATCGATTTATATACTTTAAACACTGAATTTCCAGAATCCCAATTTCAAGGTAATTGTACAGGCAAGCTGGTGAATATTGTGAAATTAGTTTGGCTTAGGACTGCTGCCGCCTATGGCAGCACGAGTTCCAAATTAAATTAGTATCAAAATATTCAACAATGTTTATTAAACTACAAGGTCACCAAAAATACAATTCATACACATTCGCGACTGAGGTTTCGAGTTTCGTGACTGAGCTACGTCACTTTGATTGTGACGTCAGCTAACTAGTGCCATACTTGTTTTTGATGTAAGATACCTGAATGTCAGATCCGATTCTTCGCTTGGTGATATCAATGATACAATGGGCAGTGACGTCACAGCGGCACTACTTACTGGTGCAAAATCAATTCAATCAAATTCAGAACCTTTCACATAGAGAAATAGGGGTGAGCTTTTTAATGTAGACAAATAAGAGGATAAGAGAAGAAAACGCCATTGTACGTCTATATATTAAGCATATATTAACAAATGATTTCTCAGGACATGCAATTTTCAATTTCTTTTCTAACGTGCATTAGGTCATGGCAGCAGCACCATTCAGTAAACCTAATTTACAAATGTTTACAATAATCTTTCTTACATCCTCACGTATGCATCATACTTGTTGTGCGTGTTTGAAAGAGCTATGCATCTGAAATATGAATGGTATCGCGGTATTAAAGCGTCTTATATTCACAAGATATTCTGCAGCTATGATGGCAGTCATGCCATCACCAATAGAGGGGTCAGATCTGTCACTCAAGTATCTATCGTCGTAATCAATGCCATCTCTTGTTAGCCGACGTCAGTCAGAATAACACACAGCTCTCCGTCATGAATCTCGAAAGGTCAATCAAGTGCATGAATTGTACAATATGTCCTCGACGGGTTTATAATCTATTAAACATTTTGTTGAATATTAATAAACCAATTTGACTGAGAGCTGACGCTGTCATAGCCAGCAATAGCCCACAATCAAATTAATTACAAAATATACAACCGCTTATGTGTATAATTGTCTCGAAATAGGGATTCTGGGAAATTAGCATTCAAAGTATATAAATCGATTACAACACGTGTAAAAAAGTGAGCGGAGCTTAGCGAGAATGAGCGGGGCATGGCTAGAAATGGGCGAGGAATAACAAACAATGCGCGGGGAATATCTAGAAATTGGTGGGGCATAGCTTGAAATGGGCTAGAAATGGATGCTTCTATTGTATCTAATATTTAATAGGTTAAATTATTCCATTAATACAAGCAGATCCGGATACAGGGGATACTAACGATTCGCTCAGTTGAAGCTTCTCGAGTGTCATTGGTCAAGCGCAGTAAGAAAACCTGGGCGGGGATTCAAGAAGACAATTTTCGATTTCGGAACAAAGTTGACGTTTATGACAATGCCAGACCCAATTTTGTCAATACCATCGAGGTGCAGTTCAGAGTAATTCTCATGACTTGGCCATTGAGCTAGAGCTTCTTAACTAGTACGCGACTGACAAAGTTGTCTTATTCGATGGGCGGAAACGCAGTACTGACATCGAGATTGGCTTCAAAAGCCGCTAGATCCAGTTTAATTAATCCCTATGTTTGGCAGGTCGTTGCTGGGTCGTATTCAATCGAGTGTCCGGTTCAAAATTAATCTGTGGGCAATAATTGCTCTTGAACTAACCGCTTCAAGACAGCATTTGCGCTATCCATGTAAAGTAATCCAGCAAATTAAGATGGATGACATTAGTACAAGCAGACTTTGGGGTGTGATTTATCACAAGAAAGCATTAATTAATTTTCCATTGATTTGATTACGCTTGCCTCGAATTGCCTCTGTATGTAGCGCAGCTAGGATCTCAAAGGCGCTGCCATTTCGTATCAAAGTCAACCACATTTTCTTTTCTGCACAAGAAATGGAAGCGACAATACCATTATTAGCAACAAACACGGCCCAGACAAAATCAGTCATTAACTGCTCAATATGTGTCCAAAAGAAATCTCCACCACTCTCAGCACGCGTTTTAATGAATCGCAACGTGATGGCCGTTCCCATCACAATGGAAAACTCCACATGTAGTGACATTGTTCAAGAAGGGCGCTGTGGACGATCCAGCTGATTATAGACCAGCGTTCTTAATAAGTTGTGTTGGTAAATTACAGGTAGGTGCCCCTCAGACTGATGTAGCCCCTCGGAATGCAGGTGAACAAACAAAATTGTCGAGAGTAAAAGAAAAACACGTCAAGCATTTTCCATTAGACTACTCACATAGGCTATGTGCATAGGAAAGCTAAAAATGCAAAATGCCCAATTTTTGTGTAGCTGTCTCCGAGTTATTTGATGACAAATTTCCTTTGCAAATCGTAACCCCAGAATTTGTAATAGACCAAAAGAGGACAAAAGGGGTGGGTTGGGTAGTGTGGTTTGGGAGCGGGTGGTGGGGTGGAGGAGTTGAACATTTTTATTTATATCTCGCTGAAGTATTCTATAATTGGCACTTGAGGGATGGTAGCGTACCCGCGGCATAGTTATCGTGCTAAATATTGACTTCATATTAATTTTACCTGAAAATAAGACAAGACTACTGCTAAGACCTAACTGGAAAAGAAAAATCAACGATTTTATAAATATTTGGTTGATTTTCATCTTTTCCTCTCTTTCTTGACCAACCCTTTGCATAAATTGGCTGCCAATGAGATATGGAATGAAACAACAGCCATGATTTTTGTAAAGAAATGTGTATTAGCTTGAATCTTATTAGAGAAAACAGCATCTTAGGGACAGCACACCAACATCAATGGAAAGAGTTACAGAAACAGAATCTCTCTTGCTTGAACCTGAAGAGAGGTTAAAAATAGTGAGCTTTGCCAAGTTTTGGGCTGATTTGCAACGGTTCCTCAAGAGTATTAGCCAAATTGTTTACCAGCGTTAAAAGGGTGTGTGTGTATCATTCAAACTTCAAAGGAAATAACAAAAACGTTCTTTTCATGACAACCCCCATATGCAATCTAAGGCCGTGTTCTCACTGGAGACTTAACCAGCGTTGCGCAATATGGCGTTATTCCCGATTAAAGGATAACTAATCCCATCTCTTGATAGCTATTCAGGCGATCTAACACGCCGGTCATAAACTATCCATGTAATTTTAAGCCTTTTATCACGCCGATAAGGGAAAATATTCAGGATTTAGTAGTTAAATGTTGGTACATTTCTACACCCTTTGACGGCTGTCACGGTTTACTTTCCAACCAATTAGAAAAACTCTAGTGTATCTGCCTCGATATTTACGCTAAGTCATAGAGGCTCCCGCTATAGTTTATCAAAGTGGTATAAAAGCAATTCTACAGGTAATCTGTTGAATATTTTGAAACCAATTTGATTGGAAGTTGTTGCTGCCATAGGCAGCAACAAAGGCAGCAACAACATCCAGTCAAATTAGTTTCAAAATATTCAATGGGATGAGCATTACATAATAAAGAATATGATGCATTGGAGCTTACATGACATCACACACAATAGCTTGAGGAGACAAAATGGTGTCGATCACTGTTCAACATTTACTCGATATTACAAAACAGGTAATTGCGATTCAGATCAGGGAATGTGACAGGATATGAATGATATGGAATCTATAAACCATATTCTATCGGTGCAATACAACATTTGAGATGAGATTAGCATCGTTTAACTCTCCAGTGAGAACACGGCCTAAGTTACTAAATAACCTCCATGATAGTCTTGAAACCTTATGGCTAACGTCTATCCGGTGAGCGCCATGTCATTAAAAAACCACCAGTATTTTGAGGGGCATCTACCTGTAATGGAACGTCTGATGTTTAAGAAAACATACATTCATATGAATCAATAAAATTTGCTTTATAAATATCAAGCCGGATCTGGATACTAGACTGTGCATCAGCTAATATATATATATATATATATATATATATATATATATATATATATATATATATATATATATATATATATATATATATATATATATATATATATATATATATATATATATATATATATATATATATATAATCAAATTGTTAAGGGTCTCGATGAGCGTCAACACGCATCATCATTATTATACGAAGGTGTTAAACGCATTTGACAGAATATGGCACAAAGGTATTTTGTTTAAACTTAAAATATATTGTATTTTACTATGGCTAGAAAACTACCTTAATAAAAGAAGACAATTTGTAACAGTAAATCACTTTTATTTTCACATATGTCAATGGCATTGCTGATAATTTGGAGAAGATAGTGCGCATCTTGCAGATAACACCACTTTATATTGCTCTTCTAACAGTGGTGACGCATCTGTCCAGTCGGCTGTCCAGTCGGCTAGTTTCATCAGATCACGATTTATGACGCATCCATAACGGATGCGTCATAAATCGTGATCTGATGAAACTAACCGACTGGACAGATGTGTGACTTGTTAAATTTAGCACAAAAAATCTTACATGCATGTTAATGAGTGGCCAGGCAAATAATGATAACGATTCACCTGTTCTCCTATTTGGCAATGCGAATTTTGAATATTCAGAAACTCATAAGCAACTAGGGATCACCCTATCAAAAACCTTAATTGAAGAGGTCATACTGATTCCATATTAAAAGTAAAGTATTTTCGACAATTGTAAGAAAACTAAAATTTGCTTTAAATCGATAAACACTAAATACAATCTATGCTTCATATCTCCGTTCTTTATTGAAGTATGAATCTACTGCGTCGGACGGGTGATCTATTGTTGATGACGTGGCTTAAACGCACTTTTCGTAAGCTACACACTTGTGCGCATCAACTCTATTTGATTGCTCTTAATAAATTGCTTTCTTGGATTCTTTATGAAAACGTTATTTTCTAAGACATACACCATTCTTGTGCACGCAATGAGCTTGATTGATAGATGTGTCAGAGAAATTGAGAAATGAGTTATCGATCGAGCAAGGTAAAACGCTCTTTTATTATTTTGTCATCTCACTGATTTTAATATCGGTCTTATAGTACTTCATCGCAGTGTGATGAGACTCACAGATGTTCAGTCCTGGAAGCGCACTTCTGCTAATATAGCGCAGGTAGTGATCGGCTCATAATTCATTATTAACATTTTGACATTTGAAGTTCCAAAGCCTCGATATTAAAAAAGTTATACAGGAAAGGACTGATTGCAGCTGTAGGATGTTTCTACTACTAGAGCCACAGGAAACAGTAATCACACATACATACAGGAATTGAATAGTTTGAAAGGAATATGTTGTTGCCATAGGCAGCAACAACACCCAGTCAAATTAGTTTTAAAATATTCAACAGCTTACCTATATAGTTTTCTGGAAATTGATAGTCAGGAAGTTCAGAGATAGATCGATCTCAGCACGAGCGAGGTGTTGGTGGAGCTTAGCTAGAGATCGGCGGGGCATGGCTAAAATGTAAAGATCCGTTAAATATGGGCGTGGAGTTTGGGTGGATAGGGGGTGTCCTACCTTTCCAATCTTTAGTGTTAATTCACCTTTCCAGAGTATCCACCCATCATATGACGTCATAATGAACTGCGTGGTGTGTACAATGACATCATAATGAATGACGTCATGCATGACGTCGATAAGTACGTCACGAACGCATATTTGAAGACGGTCTATGCGTTGTTGTACAAATTGTTTGCTTTTACTATTTAACAAATATTTTGTTGAATATTTGGAAACTAATTTGACTGGGCATTTGGGGATCGGTCAATCCCAACACGGGTGTGTGTGGGTGTGTGGGTGGAGCTTAGCTAGTGATGGGCGGGGCATAGCCGAAAATGGAAATGTCCATTCATGTATAAATCAAACAAAATAAGTGCAATATGGAATTGTAGAACCCACACTACACCATTTTGACTGTAAACTGTAGATGGCCATTTATGCTACAATGGCGGTAAATCTGGGTAATAATGGAGGATTCCAGTTTATTCATCAATCATATGACGTCATAATCAACTACGTGACGTGTAGGATGCTGTCAGAATCAACTACGTCATGAATAACATCTCTAAGTTCGTCACGGATGCCTAACTGATGACGGACTAAGAGTTGTTGTACGAATTGTATGCATTTACTATTTTATAAACATTCTGTTGCATATTTTGAAACTAACTTAGATATATGGCCCTATATATTAAGTTTTCTCATAAATTTCATGTAGCTGTCGACAGAAAGGTTTATGGAACGACATAGTATTATAGTAAGTCCATTTAATTAGTGTTTCTGTGCGACCACTAATGAAAATGAATATGAAATGCATTACAGTAAGAACGTCTCTATTCTGTACTAGGAATTATCCCAGCACGAGTATAATAATTTATTTAACTACAGCTAGAAAAAAGTATTCATTTTCTAAAAACTTACGTCGCCACCGGACTTATTAGTTTTGAGCAGCACTGGAAACATACCCGTACCACGTGCCACACGTGTTGATGGACGTGCCCACATACCACAACCAGACCTAACATCGTTTCCTGAGTATGGCTAAAAACGACAACACTCTCTGTTGCGACAATATCGGTTGCATGGTCAGCAAAGACAGGAATGGCATTCGCTTGTATGTGTGGCAAAAGTTGCAAAATAAACTGTTCTTGTAATTTCATTCCCTGCAATGTTGCACACACGTGCACAGGAAATTGTGAAATGTATCTGTATCCGGTTTTGGAAACACTTGTTCATGAATCCGACGGCAGTGACTAGATTTTTCGCTTTAACTTTTACTTAGATTTTTTACATGGGGTCTGTGTATGAGGCCTTAGCAAATGTTCGCGTTGAGACAGTTGATATACCTTTGTTTTAATTTGTGCAGATAATTTGAGAACGTCAATGGGTGACTTTATTCGTACCTTTATGTTAAATAGTCGTGTTTCCAGTAGAGTCAATATAAAATATGTGACATTCCTGCCTACATACCGTTTGTGATAAATCTCATTGGTGATGGTATCATTTCTGTTTCATCTGTCCTTGATATATTTTGCCCAAATGACTGCGGTGTGCCATTAAGGCATGGGGGGGGGGGGGGCCGATTGAAACAATTGAAATTACATTTATTTTTTATTTTTTGTAAATAATTCGCGAAAGGGCTAATATTGTGTGGCAGTATGTAATTTGTGTTGAATACAATTAGTTGTTAGTAATGTCATTGGAAATTCTGGATACTTAGGGCATTTAACTCTCCCCTTCCTGAAATCCCAGAATTTGATTTTTGTTAAACCATACAGACACGGCATTGAGTAGCCTGACTAATTTAACGGGAGGCTGTTACTGATTTTGCTTGGGCATAGCTGCCAAACCTTCATATGTTTCAAAAGATTGAACATAACGGTTCATATTGTGCCGTAATGAATAAGCCGAATCTGGCTTAAAGGCATGAAAGGGTTAATCTGAGCATTGACCTATTATGTCTACGTCAGCATAGAACATATTATTCAGTAGGAATGATATATATCTCACATAACAAGTGTCTAAAGTAATTCCAAGTGGAATAAAGCCATCTGTTTACAATAGTGACCTTGGCTTGCATTTCATGGTCATCCAGATCCACAAGGATGTCTAGTAGGATGCCATCCCATATGCCGCAAGGATCATTTTTGCATATGATATCCTTTATAAAACCGATCCCGAAAAACCCTCCATGCTCCCCAGGTAGTTCGTACCATTCAACGTGAGCCAAGCAGTAACAATGAGGCTTTATGAGTTATTGAATTTCAAAGCCCTCTATGTTATACAGAATTTGTTATTCCTTGCCTGTGAGTGTTAACGGTTTACAACTATGAAGATTATTTTGAAACCTAATGGTAGGAAAGGACTATTCGTCCTGCGATGGAGGATTCCCGTGTATACATTACTCACATGACGTCATAATCAACTACGTGACGTGTATGATGACGCCATAATCAATTACGCCATGAATGACATAGCTAAGTTCACCACGAACGCTTTTTTATAACGGAATAAGCGCTGTTTTACGAATTGATGTCTTTACTAATAAAAATGCTGTTTAATAATATTTTGAAACTAATTTTACTGGGCGCTCTATGCAGCAACAGCACCCAAACAAATTCGTTGAAAAATATTCAACAGCTTACCTAGTATAGTTTTTCTAGAAATTGATAGTCAGTGAGTTCATGGATCGATCTATTCCAACACGGGCGAGGTGTGTGTGGATCTTAGTTAAAGATGGGCGGGGCATAGCTAACACTGGATTCCTCATTTGCTGCAGCACATTTTTGAAGATGAATGAGTATTTATATAATTACTTTTTTGTCGAAGCTTCTCGCACCCAGTTGTCTATATAAACGATGCTTGTGGAGGGATACGGACTGTCATCAAGCATGTGACATCATAAATTAATACGTCACTTGTTATCTGACGTCACAATCAAAATGACGTAGCTAAGTTAAGGGTGGTGGTAAATGTCCGTCCTGAAAGTTTCAGAATTGTATATGTTGGATGAATTTACAAGTTCAGTAAACGTCCTGTTAAATATATTAAAAGTAATTTGACTAAGAATTGTTGCTGCCATTGTCCTGCAACCGCTTTGAGTTAAATTATTTTCAAAACATTCACCAGCTTCCCTGCATACTTACCATGGAATTTACATTCCTGGAATTCAGGTTTCAATGTTTTAGCTCAATTCCAACATGCGTACGATATATGGACGGAGATTTAGAGAAATGGGCGTGGCGTATCTAGAACTGAATCCCTCTATTCTCAATGACATAATTCCCCACATGCGCATGCGTCCTTCTTGCCATATGCCTCAAATCTCCGATTTCGAATACAGCATCATCGATAACCACTACCGTACTGAAATGTAACATTCAGCAGCATCGATAACCTCTACTGAGATGTAACATTCAGCATCATCGATAGTCACTATTGAAATGTAACATTCAGCAGCATCGATAACCACTATTGAAATGTAACATTCAGCAGCATCGAATACCCCGATTGAAATGTAATATTCAGCAGCATCGATGACCACTGCTGAAATGTAACATTCAGCATCATCGATAACCTCTACTGAAATATAACATTCAGCAGCATCGATAACCTCTACTGAAATATAACATTCAGCAGCATTGATAACCACTATTGAAATGTAACATTCAGCAGCATCTATGACCACTGCTGAAATGTAACATTCAGTGGCATTGATAACTACTATTGAAATGTTACATTCAGCAGCATTGATAACCTCTGCTGAAATATACCATTCTTTAATTCCATTCCATGTCATATTTTATGTTGCTGCGAACTGTTGATCTCTAAAATCGGGATTGCACCGAAATGTTCCTGAAACATTGTTTCTTTATTTTGTGTCAAAGTAATTCAGGAATTATTCTTTTCGAAACATTTTAGCGTACGATAAATTGTTTAGGAGCTGTGCACCAGAGACAGTTAGAATCAGTTTCTCTGGTGAATGCCGGACGTTTGTTTCTGAAATAAGGTTGATGGGTAAAGATCAGCTTCTATAGCTTCGTTTCCGAAACTATTAACGGATGCGTTCTACCTGCCATGCAATTATATGTCAAGGCGGCAATATGCTAACAGTTAAATTAGTTGCAAAAATATCCAAACACTTACCTGTATAGTTACCTTGAAATTTAGATTCTATAAATTCAGACTTCAAAGTTTCCAATCGATTGCAACATGCGTGAAAAAGCAGAGCATTGCCAGAAACGGATCCTTTTATTGGAATTGTGACATCGGTGGGATATGGGCTAAATGTGAAATTATTTACCCCAAGGTCAAATATGGTCACGATAAGAATGCTGAAACACTCAGTGTCTCCCCTGTCTATGCACGGATAGTGTGTATTACCAACGCGAACTAACCATGGCTCGTAATACATGTCTGCTGAGGCGCCAACAAGCAACTGTAACACACAAATCGTGAACAATGGATGTTTCCGTTTTATCCATCCATCATATAACGTCATAATCAACTATGTGACGTGTAAGATGACGTCATAATCAATGACGTAATGCATGGCGTAGATATGTTCACCAGAAACGCATAATTGGTGACGGACTAAGCGTTGTTGTACGAAATGTATGTCTTTACTATTTAATAAATATGCTGTTGAATATTTTGAAACTAATTTGACACAGGCAGCAACAGTACCCAATCAAAATATTCAACACCTTACATGTATAGTTTTCTGGAAATTGATAGTTAGAGAGTTCAGAGGTCGATCGTTCCCAACATGAGCGAGGTGTGTGTGGACTTAGATTAAGATGGGCGGGGCAAAGCTAAAACTGGAACGCTCACTTTTGCTAAGAGTATGAGAACGGTGGTGAATAAAGTTACAAATAAAACAGAACTTACCAGAACAGAATCTCGATGGTATTACCCAATTGGGAAGATATAATGATAATATAGCCACACGATTGAACCATAAAACATAAGCTTTCACTGTACTTGCAGTGTAAGCATTACACGCCTAAGTCAAACTAACAGATATGAAAATGATCCACATTAAATGGGCTTGAATTAGACAGAATACGTCTGCACAGTTTGATCACCCCAACTGTGAAAGATCGGAATAATTCCCTAAAACCAAACCCGTAATGATGCGGATTCCATGGCATTGGACAACTTTGTAAAGTGTGCGAACAATTTAAAACATGAACAAATCATGAACAGTGCTTTAGGACCAAGGTTGTAATAAAAAATAGATGAATTTCACAAAATACAAATTATAATGATGTTCATTGCATTACCATCTGGACGTTCTGTAAAATTCCCTAATATTTGAGCAAGCATTCTTGACTAATAATCCCAAGTAAAATATTCCAAGAAAAACATGAAAGGTTTTCTAGTTACTGTGAGAAAAAACAGGAAAATTTCCGAAATTCAAATTTGTTATGATGCATATTGCATCACTCTACAGCATAGCAGCTGTGGCGCACCAAATAGTTTGGCAAACTGCTTTGTTTGTACTAAATACATATTTGCCAATGTGGCTTGGGCGATAAATACAGTTTTAACCTACTGTACTTTATTTATGTAAAAGCCTTCTTTTTTAAATGTCACATACGACGATTCTGTATTTTGGAGCACACTTTGAGCTGCTGTGAATTTTGAAATGACTTCGTAATATACAGTTCCATCGAGTCCAACCTATAAGCAGATGCTTTATTATGAGTCTGATGATATGCTAATTAAATCACATTTGATTTGCAAATCATCCTAGTTGATAGTTGATTAACTAGTGCCATTATTAGTTGCCTATAATCATGCTTTCTCACATTCTATTGCATGCAATCCATCTAGTGTCAACTCGAACCTATAACGATTACACTGGTAAAAATGGCCTCTGCAAGCATCTTAGTTATTGCCCATGCGCAGGCCACTATTTGTGAAAATTTAGCAATTGCATGATAAATTCAGTTTAAATAGTTCTCTCTTGGCCTGAGACTTGACACTGGCTAAGCAAAAATCTAGCTTCTGTTGACCATCGACCAACAGATTAAAACGACCACATCAGTAAGGTAGTTTTTAACGTTCCAGGTGTCAATTTATATAAAAAGTCTTCTCTTAGCCAACAAATATATATTCACTAAACAAAACCTTAGTTTTCTTGAAAAATCGTGACATTACGGGATTAATAATGTATAACACTTTGAGGTGCTGTTGACACAAGAGCATTTAATAATGTAACTTGGCAAGCTTACAAAAGAGTGCCAATCAACGAACACACATTTGGCTCGATAATTGGGTTATTGCGCTCTAGAGAGTCCTTGAGCTGGGCAATCATTTGTAGTTAAACAGTTATTGATCGCAACAAGTATTACAAATATCGCGGACTTGTTACCGCCGCATTGAGGAGAACCGGTACTCACGGCTCATGCTGAAATGCTTATCAGAGTTAGTTAGCTTGATTGGTAACTGAGTAGCGATTGCGTTCTAGAAAATTCAGCTTTAATCTCTCTTTTGCTAGATATTGTTAGCACTATTCTTTGCTCTATCTTCATTAAGACTATATTCACCCTCTTGGTCTGGGTGCTGACTGTGGTGCTATTCCATGCCATACTGTTAGACTCCCGGATGTTTGATGATCGGCTTTCATGAGGATGTGGAATGAATGCCTCTTCAGAGAGAAAGGAATACAATTACTGAAAGGTTATCTCGGGTGGCGAGTTAAGGGAATTAGAGTCGGCGTGTTTCTAGCTTTGTAGTTAATTTCATTGTCTTCAAAGCTTCATCCATTACGGTAAATACTTGTATTGTGTCTCTTTGCTTTACTTGTGAAGTCGTCTCTCAGGGCAATAATTATGTTAGCCGTGCTATTGTCGTTCAGGAAATCACTGGATGAATCAGTTTAATAACTTGCAAATATATCAAAGGCAACTGGTCGATGGACAATGAATAACAATAAATAACAAGTTCACAGAAGTAAAAATGATTATATGATGATTGTCCATGTACTTTAGGAAGGTTGATGCATCTATCTGTGCAATCTGTAGCGGCTATTCCAGACATTCTACACGATCCTCCCATCATCTTACACATAGTTACTATGATTACAACACGGCCATCTTATCACTACTGCCTTCTCGGAATAAATTAATCATACACAGCAAAATAAGAACGCATGAGTTCATAAATACATAAATCCATTTCTTCAGTCAATCACATGACGTCATAATCAACTAACGGACATGTAGAATGACGTCATAATCATTACGTTATGAATGACTCGATTTAGTCCGTCTTAAAGGCTTAATAATCTGTCAGGTTTTATGAATTGTATGGCTTTACTATTTAATAAACATGCTGTTGAATATTTTGAAAATAATTTGGCAGCAATATCACCAGTTTCATAATATTCAACAGCTTACCTGCATAGGGAAATTGATAGACAGGGAATTTGGGGATCAATGGATCCCAACACGGGTGCAGTGTGGGTGGCGCTTAACTATGGATGGGCGGGGCATAGCTAAAACTGGAAAGGCCCATTAGATAAGAAGCGGCCAACAACCATGTGTTTGTTTCGAAAATAAGCATCCATCGTAAGAGCGTGAAAGTAGGTATGACCTTCGCCCACTATAACACAGGTTACTGGGACGGTACTGGGGGCAATACCGGGACAATTCGTTCCGGTATTGGCCCAGTACTGGCCCAGTAATCTGCGTTATCAGAGTGTATGTTCAATGTTCACAACAGGAGTTAGTTCACGCTTAGTTAAGGATGATCACAAACGAGCATTTTATATTATAATTCATTCATCGCCAATTTACATGAGTTTTATTGAGTTCATTTGCGCATTTCGATGTCATTGTCGAATAAAGGGTTACACATTACACAACAAATGGAATAGTCATGGCTAGGAGTAGCGCATTCAACATGAATTATCTCAACAGTATACGACACGTACGTTTTTGTTCACATTGTATGAGATTCAAAGTCAGCAGTGCATTCCGTAAGTCTCAAAATATTTTGCGCGTTGAGAATCAGCATGTCTAATTTACATTTACAAGTATGTGACTTCATAATAAGCTACGCCACATATAGGCTGACATCACAATCATATTTGACAGAAATATTCCGTCATGAACCGGGCAAAATGAACTGTCAGCAGTTGTACGAATTGTATGTATATATTCAACATACTGTTTATTAAATAATAAATACCTTACAATTCTTACAACTGCTGCGTGATTATTCCAGGCTCATGACGGAATATTTCTGTCAATTATGATTGTGACGTCAGACTATACGTGACGTAGCTTATTATGAAGTCGCATACTTGAGTGACAGATCCGATTAATCCATCTTTAGTATTTCCATTGCTGAATGCAAATCGAAGGATTGTACAGTTGAATATAACCATAGCTCCGTGGTCGGGCCTCACAAGATTAGCCCCATTAATGGCTATAGCTCTAGATCTTGGCTGCTGGGGTGGATATGTTAATAACTATAGATCTACGGTCATGGATTAAGATGGTAATAACTGTTGTCCTGAGTCCCGGGTTACATCTGTTAGTCATTATAACGCTGCGCTCATCGATGAATCTGTTAACGGGTAAATTCCTTTTGAGTCACGATACTGTCATAGGTTTTTTAATCTCTACTCGCAACTAGTATAGTTCGGAGTAGGCTTGGTGTAGTGGGCAGCGCTCCACGCTCTATAATATTTAACCGGCGAACCCGGTTCGCGCCTATTCCACCGTCGTTGGAAACATTCATCCTATTTGAGACTCTCTATCCAGCCTTATAACGTGTAAGTGTAAAGACTGAATATGAGATCTAATAATTAGGAACGCAATATAGGCCAACCAGACCAATGACATCAGCATAGCTCTGTGCGTCGGTCAAAATTATGAGATTTCTCACAAAGATGGCCATGTCGCAATAGTGTGTCGTCCGTTGAATGAAAGCTACACAATTTTGGAAATTATTTGCGTATTTCTACGTGTTTGTCTTGCCAGTTATATAATTCTATGTGGCAGGACCAGGCACGTAAATAATGGAATCTGACAACTCAACAATAAACCGGTCAATAGTTATCACATCTACAGCTGAAATTGGCCCCGATGAATAATGACCATTCCACGAAGGTCCACTCACCCCTAAACGCTTAATCTTATTAAGCAATCTGCGCTCTGACGGAATCTTGTGATTTTATTGAGCTTCACTGCCGGTTTAGCTGTCATCCGGTGAAGAATGCTATCTTGTTCATCGTCTATCGAACGAGCGATAGTAATTTATCACAACAAGAGGGTGAATTACAGCCCTTAGATATCAGACTCACAGTCTGTAGATCACCAGCTATCTAATCTGTGCATCCATGTGTGGTCATTGAGCTACAGTACAACCCAGAAATAAGGTATAATGTTTTCTAAAACAACACAAAACGTACTGCTGAATATTTTTGACTTAATTTGATTGGAAGTCATTGTGCTTACCGGTGAATTATTATGTCAGAGGTTTGCTTTCTGACTGTATACCGTCGTGTTTGTAGCAGCGTGGACATTTAAGACTTACAGACCAGAAGAGCAAATTTTTTACGATTTACGTAATATTCTGTTATTCGATATTTTAAAACACATTTGACTCGGAGCAACAGGTTACAGTCCAATTAGTTGCACAAATATTCAACAGCTTTCCTGTAGGACAAAAGTTGTCTTGCAATTGAGACATTGTAATGTCACGTGTATAAATGTTAAAAGCACACTTGTTTGGAGAATGGCTACGTAGTGGTGACATTCTGACTTATCGCTGATTATAGGTGAAAGTGTTTATTGAACTGATTGCGTGAAACTGTGCAACATTACCTGGGTGATGCAACTACCTGTTGTTATTTGTACCATACTTTGTGCCTGTATGTGTGCACACAATGTGTGCGTGCATGCTGTGGAGACACGGAAAAGTTAGCACACGTAATTACTCAATTATTGCGGTTGAATAACAGCAATCAGAAATTTTGTTGTCACATCTTAAAGATATTCTTCGAATTTTCCGAATATTCCTACCACGCCCAAAGTTATGGAATCCTAGTGCATGGTCACGCCCTTTTTGTGTTAGAATTTGAGCCCACTCTGGCGATTTTATTCAGGGAACTAGAATTGGATCCGAACTTCTTTTTTATACTGATCACAGCCAAAGTCACGAAATCCGAGTATGCCAATACATAGTCAATACCAACCGCTTTAAGTAACTTCCTATTTGTTAAATTCGCAACTATAAGAGCGAAATGCAAACAGCCCACCATATACAAGCATGGTGAACGCAGCATTAAGAGCTCCTCACCTTACCGTTCCCACTCTTCTCAAATTCTTAGTTTATACCCTGTTTCTCATATTCTCCTCTCCTCTCTTTTTGTCTCTCTTTCCCTAACTCCCCCCCCCCCCACCCCACACATACACACTCCATCCCAACCTCTCTCTCTCTCTCTCTCTGCCTCTCTCTCTCTCGCTCTCTACTTCCCTCCCTCCCCTCTCTCTCTCTCTCTCTCCCCCGTTCTCTCCTTCTCTCTCTCCCGCTCCCCCTCTCTCTCTCTCTCTCACTCTCTCTCTCTCTCTCCCTCTCTCTCTCTCTCTCTCTCTCCCTCTCTCTCGCATTATGCACACACGCACGCCAATACGTACGCACTCACGCACATATTCACGTACACATACGTAAGCGTGCGAACTACCTAGACAATTGTAATCAGTGGTTGATATAAATTATCATTTAACTAGTTATACATACGTTACTATTTAATTATGTTTTATTATACCGCATCTTGATGTATTTATTAATGTATTGTATTTGTATGTATGGGAGACACGTGTATAAGACTTATGTCTTACTGTGCTCCCATTGAACAAAATAAAATTCTGTTTAAACCAAATCCGAGTAAGTTCCTTTGTTGTGTTAAGATAATAGAGCCACATTGGATCAGTAGTATTTCAGACACAGCTCTGGAGCACCCAACCCACCATCACCCACCGGCCACTCGCCTTCCCACACGCCAGTCCGCCTACTCATCAGAAAACCGGCTCACCACTGTTAAAACAATCCTCCTCCCACACACACCCAACAGCACAACTCACCTTGCCCGCCATCACGTATGCCCGTCCACCCACACCATGCCTGCCCCTCCACCGGCCCACCAGCACCCACCCTTGTATCCAGCCGCCCGAAGCTGCCCACGACAATCTGGCCGCAGGCCAATGCACGCTCCCGCAATAAATCTCCTAGAGATCAGTACTAACATCGGTACTTCTCAGTTATTGATGAACTGACTTTGATAAAACACTAGGAGTGATATTGTAGGGGTAAAATCGAGATTCTTACGCGGTCTTATTATTTTATTCAAGCCCTCGGGTGAATTAGAAGGGTGAATAACCCTTAAAATATAAAGTCGTTACTCATTAAATATTAAAATGTCTATGGAAGATGTGGAACATTCCGGATCTTAACTAGTACGAGCTTTATCCATTTACAACAATGCCTGAATCCAGTAGACAGAATATTTTATTGTTAGTGAACCAATAAGAGTTTCATCCTCCCCACCTCTCCCTCTCTAGGTCTGTCTGTCTGTCTGTCTGTCTGCCTGCCTGCCTGCCTGCCTGCCTGCCTGTCTGTCTGCCTGCCTGCCTGCCTGCCTGCCTGCCTGCCTGCCTGTCTGTCTGTCCGTCCGTCCGTCCGTCCGTCCGTCCGTCCGTCCGTCCGTCCTTCCGTCCGTCTGTCCGTCCTTCCGTCCGTCCGTCCGTCCGTCCGTCCGTCTGTCCGTCCGTCCGCCTGTCCATCAGTCCGTCCGTCCGTGCGTTCCCCTCCCTCTTTTGCACCACCCCTGCCTCACACACCCTCTCTCAGCTGTCTGTCTGTCCTTTTCCTTAAACCTCTCCTACCTCACCACCCCCTCTCTATTTTAAGTCAGTGCCGTCTCTTTCAAAAAGTATTTGGTCCATGGAGTGGCATGGGCAAGTCTTTCTTCAATTTAACTCCAGAACGAGACTTACAACACAAATTGTGGCCTATTTAAGGGTATAGATACCGTATACTTTCATAACCGGTGATTATATTATCGTTATGAACTGTTATTCTGTTCAAATATTCCACAAGGGTTGAGCAGACTGGTAATTAACCATACTAATAAAATTAATCAGCAATTGGGGACTACTTTGTGTCAATATGTGTTATCTTAGTGTTCTGAACGAGCAGTGGATGTACAGAAATAAACACAATAAATACCGCGCCTCCTCCGCGTAGCCATATAAAAGCCCGTGTCATGAGGCCCGCCCGTCGCTCCAATGGCGCTTAGAGCAGAGTTATCGTTAAATTAACCCATTCTGAAAGCATATTAATGTGTCATTTGCAAGCATGTAGACGATTATGCTACACGCTTACTCAGTAAGCAGAAGATGGAAGTGCATTCGGTTCTGTTTGTCTATGTGTCTTACTGTGTGTATGTCTTCCTGTGCGTGTAAGGCCGTCCACCAACAGCATCTGTGAAACTATTTGTCCGAGTCCACTAAAGTTTGCACACAAGAAAGATTGTTGACATACAATATGGCTCTACAACTTTGTTCTTCAGGCCATATCAATTTTGACACACGCTCCTAACTTAATTCACCTTTCCAGAGTACCCACCCATCATATGACGTCATAATAAACTGCGTGATGTGTACGGTGACATCATAATGAATGACGTCATGAATGACGTCATGAATGACGTCGATAAGTACGTCACGAACGCATATTTGAAGACGGTCTATGTGTTGTTGTACAAATTGTTTGCTTTTACTATTTAATAAATGTTCTGTTGAATATTTTGTAACTTATTTGACTGGGCGCTGTTGCTGCCATAGGCAGCAACAGCACCCAGTCAAATTAGTTACAAAATATTCAACAGCTTCCCTGTATAGTTTTCAGGAAATTGATAGCTAGGGAATTTGGGGATCGATCAATCCCAACACGGCGAGGTGTGGGTGGAGCTTAGCTAGTGATGGGCGTGCCATAGCTAAAAATGGAAAGGTCCATTCTTCCACAAAAAATAATGCTGGAATTGTAAGGCATTATTTTCAACATTCTTTCCATCTACCAATTTTTCGCAGCCAAATCCTTATCACTCGGAATTCCTCAGAATTGTCTGTAAATCCTTTTCTTCTCTGTACCTTTGTTAACCCATTAAGCAGCTCAAATTGACTTGCAATGCTCATGAGAAAAGTCCATTTGCTGGCCAAGAGAAGACTATTTTGAGAAATTTACCACTGGAATGGCTGGCTCGTTTATTTTCAAATATAGTCTTCTCTTGGACTGCCAATGGACAGCTACTGAGAAAAGGTTTTGGATATTCTTGCTCAATCTTGATAATTAACCTGATGAAAGGATTAATACTGTAATAGCTTAAACCTTCTGAGCTTGAAATTGTGCATTATTTTCATTTTTTCCTATTTCCGATCGTGTGTTTTGGGTGGGAATCTTTGTAAAACAAAACATTAAATTTGTCTGACCGCATCCTAAAAAACCCACTAAAATATCCGGAACACATTTCTTAAAAATTGTAGCGAAAGAGGGATCACGAGGGTCTGATCTCTCCGGTTGCTCTCCTTGTAGGAATTAATATACACCTGTCGTATTACTATACCAATGTCGCATTACTATGCACCTATCGCATTACTATACATCTGTCGCATTACTATAAACCTGTCGCATTACTATACACCTGTCGTATTAAAACATACCTGTCGTGTTGCTATACACCTGCCACATTATTATACACCTGTTGCATTACTATACACCTATTGCATTACTATACACTTGTCGCATTACCATACACCCGCCGCATTACTATACACCTATCGCATTACTACACACTTGTCGCATTACTATACACATGTCGCATTGCTATACATCTGTCGCATTACTATACACATATCGCATTACTATACACGTGTCGCATTGCTATATATACGTGTAACATTGCTATACATATATCGCATTACTGTACACGTGTCGCCTAGCTATGTCTTAAAACTACTACATGTATGCCCATGTCCTCAAAATGCGTCCGCATTTCCGTTTCTGAATTACTTCCTACAAAAGTTCCAGAACTTGTTTTCTGCACCATTTCACCACAATCCCGGGGAATGGTGGCGCCGTGTGTTGCTAGACACACCCTGCTGATTAAGGCATTTTGTCGTGTTATAAATAAATTTTAAATAAATTATCAAGCCTTGAAACTGGTATATGCGCGCCATAGTTACCAGAAAATAGGGAAAAAAACAAAAACTTGGTTACATAGCATGAATTTCTGTATTAAAATGAGTATATACTAGCAAGAGGCGATACACCAAGGTCATTATATGCCACGCGTAAACTATACATGGATTTTAAACTTTTTATCATGCTGCAAAGAAAGATAATTCAGCTTTAATAGTCAAATATTGATACATTTGTCCAATATGCCCAGGCTGTTACGATTTACTGTTCAACCGATGAGAAAAAACCCTAGGTTGTCGTCCCCTGGATATATCAATCATATAAGTGCTTGCTATCGTTTGACAATCTGGTAGAAAAGCAACGGTGCTGGTAACTAAGCTGTTGAATATTTTGAAACTAATTTGACTGGAAGATATTTTTTGCTTTAGGCAGCAATATTATTCAACATGATAAATATGATGTAACGCACAATGTATTGTTTCTACATCAAGATAATATCACACCCTATCGTTTGAGGAGACAAAATGGCGACGATGACAGTTCAATATTAGCTGGATGCAAAAATCATGTAATTGACCTTTCCAGTTTTAGCTATTCCCCCACCTATCTCCAGATAAGCACCACATGCGCTTCACCGGTGTTGTGATCGATCGATCCCTGAACTCCCTGACTATCAATTTCCAGAAAACTATACAGGTAAGTTGTAGAATATTTTAAAACTAATTTGACTGGGTGCTCTTGCGGCCTTAAATAGTAGACATACAATTCGTACGGCAACACTTAGTCCGTCTTCAATTATGCGTTCGTGATATACTTGTCTACGTCATTCATGATGTCATTGATCATGACGCTTTCCTACCCATCACCTAGTTGATTATGACGTCATATGATGGATGCATAAATTGGAACGGTCTAAAGGAATACACCGCATAGTGAAAGAGATCTAGGGCTTATCTACCATAATCTCTCTGTACAACACTACATTTGAGATTATTATCTATTTAAACAAGATGAGTAAATAGGAGAACGTGTTAAATCAATGGACCATCTCAGTTTTAGCCATGCCCCGCCCATCCATAGCTAAGCTCCACCCACGCGTCGCCTGTGCTGGGATCGAGCGATCCCTGAACTTCTTGACTATCAATTTCCAGAAAACTATACAGGGAAACTTATTGAATATTTTGAAACTAATTTGACTGGGTGCCTAAGGCAACAACAGCGTCCACTCAAATTAGTTTCAAAATATTCAACAGAATGTTTATTAAATGGTAAAGACATACAATTCGTACAACGTGTCGGACTATTAAGCGTTATAGACAGACTATTTCGAACCATTCATGACGCCATGATTATGACGTCAGCATACATGTCACTTAGTTGTTTATGGCGTCATACCATGGATGGATTAACTTGGAAAGGTCCATTCTCTTGATCAGCATTTCAATTTATTCCCGACTCTTTCCCAAGACCTAGCCTACAACCGATAGTCCCTTAGGGTGTTCAATACCATTCTAGATTACTCGAAATTGTCTACTTGATCACTTCGGCACCGTATGTATGGTGTATAAAAATAATTTCGTAATCTTGATCGACCAATATTACTCAAGCCTAGCTGTTCTTCGAATTACTCATAGAACTTCCTTCCGGCTTTTCCGGAACAGAGAGGATGCGACGGCTTTTTGCCCTCTTATTATAGCGAAATTGCTTCCGCGTTTTAGCTACACCCGAATTCAAGATGATATAGCGACCCAGAATTGATTCTGCGTGAAGTAGATCGATTTTGAGACAATAGTGTGTTCGTCTATGGTAACTTAGCTCTTTCTTGCACACGAGGAAGGTTTGCTTGATAGCGAGAGAAATATAAATGGCCGTGAATTATACATGTCTATCACAGGCTCAGCTGAACCCAAACTAGGCCTCTTTCTCAATGCCGACTCCCGTTTAACTATTTCGTGTAATATGTAGGTTAATATCTAGCCGATATATTGGTTTGCATTCACACTGGTGGAAGCTGGTCCCGGACTGGACGGTGGTGCTACCTGGTGGACAGCCAGGTAACGTGATGACCGTAGCGCTTCCTGGCAGGCAGTGAGAGAAAATGCTGACGTTAACGCTATCTGCCAGATTTTGACGGAATAGGCTACGTTTACATAGGAAAGCAATAGCGATATATCGGAAGATAAACCGCCGATTTTGTGGGATTACATTTCGAAATAACTGACGTATTTATTCCGGCATATAAGAGCCAGTTCATTGACAACGCTAGCCGATGTATATACCTGCTACTTACCGAAATAATGGCTGTATGAGAGCCTTACTGCATGAATTCGTCATAATACTGAGAAGTTAAATTAAAAAATAAACATCATTGCTTTGACAATTTTATTTTTCATATAATGAAACAGATGAAATAAATTTCCGTCTTAATGCATTTATGCCTTAGCAGAGCAGATGCTAATCAGAATCTTGAGCAGACGCATCACATATTATCGAGTATTTCTCAGTTGCCTGTGTTCACTAAAGTCATGTACTGGATGATGCCCAGCTATCCAAGATTCTCTCTCATACATTGTACAAGACATATTAAAATTAGATATTATCGTATTTGCTAAATGTACACAATGATACATGATGCTTTCTGCATTCATGATTTACCATAACATAGTTCGCTCAACTCCACTCTTACACTGTTGAACCTGTGGAACGCGTGTCCACTAATTGTCCATCATGATAATCAAATCAATGCAAAAATAATATATTATTTGACTGGTCACAGAGGAAATTCAGCAACATATGTCTAGCCTAAAATGGCACGAGGACGTTGATACCAGTGATTGACAAGGCTGTGTAACTCATCAAACGTTAATCTTAATGAGTATAGCCGTTTGGCAGACTGTCACGGCATGCAGCTCGGAATTGTTTACCCCCCATTTCAACTGGAAGTAAAGTTTCATCATGCAACTTTCTTATTTAGATTATGATATGTCAGGTTAATATGCTAGAACAAAGTGGAAAGAAGTTCGAACGCACTATAGTTCAGACAGCTTTGCCAAAATTGCCAAACATGTGACAGACCGCCATACCTACCGACAGACAGATACACCGACTGATCCACCGAGTTGTAACTAAAACCTCTGACATATGTTTATACTGAAATTGAGTCATGTAGATCTCACTAATACGAGTCTTTGATTCTGCCATCATACAGCTTTCAAACTAAGAGCTGTAACGATTTCTGCAACAGCTTAATAGTTGAAGGCAATTGTAATATTTGTATAAGCATGTGGAAATCGGGTTAACATATTTTAAGATATAATCGTCGTACGATGATTATGTTTGAGTTTGACCTTGACATTTGCTCATTTAAACCCAAAATCTATAGGCTACAGATCTCCAGGAAAAGATTCATTCGGTAGAATTTGAGTTATCAGACAATTTCCAACCTACTCGATGACTTTGACCTTTAACCTTTTATTCACAACATCAGTTGACGGCTTTGTTTGAGACCGCTACGCAACCTCACACCCACGCTTCCTCATGATCCATCCAGTAGATACTGAGCTAGAGTGCCGGGCACATGCAGACAGGCACGCAGGCAGTCAGGCAAGCAGGCACGCAAGAAGGCATGTAGACAAGCATGGAGGTACGCAGGCAGGCAGGCATGCAGGCATACATACATGCATGCAGGCAGGCAGGCAGGCAGGCAGGCAGAAAGGCAGGCCGACTGACCGACCGACCGACCGACCAACCGACCGACCAACCGACCGACCGACCAACTAACCGACCAACCAACCAATTACCTGACCGATCGACCCGGCCGACGAACTTACTGACAGACGGACCGACGGAGCAACAGACTGACAGACTGATCGCCCGACTGACAGACCGGTTGACCGACTGACTGACCGACCGACAGACATACATACAGACATACATACAGACAGACAGAAATACAGACACACAGGAGGGACAGGCGGGAAGGCAGGCAGACAGGCAGGCAGGCATGCATGCAGGCAGGCAGGCAGGCAGGCAGGCAGGCAGCCAGGCTGGCAGGCAGGCAGGCAGGCATGCAGGCAGGCATGCACGCATACATGCATGCATGCATGCAGGCAGGCAGGCAGGCTGGCAGGCAGGCAGGCATGCACGCGGGCAGGCACACAGGAAGGCGGGCAGGCAGGCAGACAATCAGACAACAAGACAGACATGGTTGTGACAATTCTTTCACGACTCTTCCTGGTCAAAATAATTAAAGACAGATAGAAGAAAGTAAAGGAAAACCGAAGAGTACACCATCTCAATTATACAAGTATTGCCGTGCTCGAACCCAGCCACCTGTGGGTTATGGTTTTCACTATTTATAACAGCAATGTTTTGACATTCATGGATACTTGTGCCACAGTACTCTGCAGATGGCTAACAATACATTGGTTTTTGACTTACTGTTGTGTTTGGGTCAGCATGCCATATGCCCTCTGTTGATGTCTAAGCACTAACCCGTTAAATCCAAAATAGCAAGAACACGAAAATCATTTACATGCTAATAAGTATTGTGTTGAGTATTTTGAAACTAATTTAACTGGGATATACTGCTGTCTCTTGCAGCAGTTGGTTCCGGTCAAATTGGTTCAAAATTATCCAACGTTCGTTCGTTCGTTACTAGCATGATTGCTGTGAAATTTAGATTCTGGGAATTCAGGGTCCATAAGGTTAAAGTGATCATTGTTAGAACAATTAATACCTTGTTCACTGCATGTGTTTATTCAGCCAGACCACGACAAATTCAACAAACGTTAGCGGGTATGCAATTAACGAATACATATTATTGTAGCAGTCATGTTTACCTGAGCTTGATAAAGCGTAGGGCATAATGGCGCGTACAAAACGAGATTTATCTCGACGATCCGATTATTATATTCCCAATCAGCTAGTATTGTGGAACAGTAGACACTGACAGATGAGCGATTGCTGTGCGGTCCTTTACCGTGCTTTGTCTGACTAAACTGGGAATGGTTGCTGATAGCGCACGCGTAGATTGTTCCAAAAGGATACCCGTTGAAAACATATTTTGTTTGCTTGAATAGATGCCGACATTCTGCTTGGTATGCACGTTTTTACACAGAAACTTGATATGGTTGTAGTGGTAATGCATTGCTCTGAGCGTCAGGTTTTCAGATGACTCCTTACATACTCACGTTGCTTAGTGTCGTCGTCGTCGACGTCGTCGTCGACGACGTCGTCGTCATCGTCGTCGTCGTCGGTGGCGGCGGCGGCGACGATGGCGGCGTTGTTGCTGGTATCTCGAGACCCACAAAATATTAGCACCAACACAAACTTTATGCGAAAAGCCAATGTGCACAGAGGACCAGTTAGCCTTTATCCCACAGGCGATTGGAAATGTCTTCGAAGAAAAGATATTGTTGGTCGCCGCCTTCCCTAATCACACTAAGCCAATTGCCAATGTATGGAAATACATTTTATTGCTCAAATTGTTCCAGAGTGGTGACTGGAAGAATATACAAACGAGCCCGGTCCTCCATGCAGGACTGGTAAACCAGAGTCAAATTGGATGCGCACTTGAACAATAATGCGATGATAAGAGTTCCACAGGGCGGAATCATCTCGTCAACGCTCTTCCTTGTTTATGCCAATAGTAGCACCGTAATCTTTCCCAGCCGAGTCATCAGTATTCTCCATGTTGATGATCTTTCTGTGTGGGGTACATCAAAGCATACATCAACTTCTGCCTACAGAATACAAGATGATCCTAAACAAATTCACAAGTGGACAAATGCCTGGGGTGGGGGGGGGGGGTCTTCATATCAGTGAAGCCAAGACATAAGCTACGATCCTCTCACTTTCAACATCAAAAGAACTTGTCACTCTAAACCTAGACAACAGAATGCGACTACTACACACTGATAAACCAGCTTTTTACTTGGGGGTAATGTTAGACTCGCGCCTCACGTGGGCTTGAATTAATGAAGGGCAGATGTATTAAGATACTTGCCTTCTTGAGGAATCCTTGAGGAACTCGCGTGGGAGTCAACTCCAATCAGTTAAAACAGTACCGTATACGGCAGAGATGTGAGGCCGACACCGGAGTATGGAGTAAGAGCATGGGGAATATACTATATCCAAGACCAACAAATTTGATAGACTACAAATTATAGGCCTAAGGGCTACTCTTGGTGCAATAAAAAGCAAGCAATTTTTGCGTTGGAGAAAACATCTAGGGTAGAATCGCTTGGCAATGGAAGATATGAAGAGAAAATTAGATTCCTCCCTTGATAATAATAACTTAGTGATATATATTCTATTGGAAACCTCTATATAATCTAAATCTAATCACTGGTACAAACAGTCTGTGAGCAATCTAGTTGTTACGTTTACGTTCACCCGAAGATGATGCCGAAAGAAGAACGGTCTTGTTTCCACTACTGAATCACTTTTAGCTGTGGGAGCAGCTCAATAAACAGTCATTCCCCTTAATTAGTCAGTAACAATATCATGTTTCGGTCTGCATCGCAAAAACTATTGATCCGATTTTGATCAAACTCAAACACTACACAGAAACTTACCATGCCAGAGGCTAAACGAAAGCGTGATCATGATAAAAGAACGCGGATCGGGATCGGATCAAATTTTGAATCTGTGGATATCTTGTAAACTACTGTTTCGATTTGGTTGAAATCTTAATACAGGAAACGGAGTGACGATGCACTAGAATTTCACAAGTTTGTGCATTTCCGAACACCACCACTCAAAAATCCGGGAAAATCCGAAAGATTCAGAACTCGAAGTTCCCTAGATTCTATCGAGATTGTTATAAATAGCAGTTAGCTGCGGAAGATAGCAAGCATGGGCCGATTTTGAATTATCGTTGCCAAAAACATATTGCGGATTTGAACAATCATAAGTCATGATAACGCACAATCGACTTACCACTAATCTTTGACCACGTTGACCAGTCAGTGGTTATCTTATAAGGCTGCCAAGATACACAATTTTCGTTTGTGATGAATCCTATTGGGCTGAAAGTTATTGAAGATTGGATTACTTGAGAAATCATACGACTCTGATTTTATGATAATCGTGACACGAATTGTATAGTCACTATTGAGGACGTAGTGTGGATGGAATCTGGTACATTGATAGTCTGATGTTGATCATTGGCACCTGCATGGGGACTCCAGCACACCGGGCGCGTGTAGTCACTCTATACCCCTAGCCAATGTTATGTGATTCAGCTAGAGATGGGCGAGACATAGGTAAAATGTATTCTTCCATTCACGATTAATTTAGTTTACATAATCTGGTTAAAAGCATAACCCGGCAACCAGCTAAATCTATAAAACTAATTGTTTTTGGATGGCACGTTAAACCATAAATTTCATCCACATTCATGTCATGCATATGGTTGAGCTAAATATTCAAGTTGACAGAAATGTCACAGGTTGCTGTCGCTGCCGGAAATAATCAAGGTAACAGACGTTACATCAAAAGGAAGTTGGTATATATGCTTTATTTAACATAAGGTTTGAGAGATTTATGTGCCATTACGTCATCTCTTTGATGGTGAATCGAGATATTAGAGATATGATTGGATGAAAACATATTTTGGCAAAAGATTTAATTGTTCTGCCAATATGAAATTGATCATAGGACAACCAGTATTCTGATCTACGTGTATTTATTTTGAAAGCAGTAACTGTTTATATGCTCCTCTACAATTACACGACATCAAACACATACCTCTAATGCATACCACATGTGCTCTATGACGGATAAAGATTATTCCACTCCGATAACAGATACAGATTGTTCTATTCCGAGAACAGGTTATCATTAAGTACCGATAATGATTCTCTATCGCCTAGATCTGGCATCATTTACTAGCAGGAAAACATGCAATGCAGACAACTATGTACAACAGAAACTGCATATATGCTGCTGCTGCTGCTGCTGATGCTTCTGCTGCTGCTGTTGCGTTGTCGTCGTTGTCGTCTTATCATCGTTTCCGTTATTATTATCGTTGCTGGTGCCGTTGCTGTTGTCGTTGTTGGTATAACTTGTTTGTATGCATCATGGAGGTAAGGCAGTTGAGAGGGGTGATCATAGCGATGATCGTCACATTAAAGAGTGGTATTCCAGGGGTTCATTTTCAAAGCAACAAACAGGTAAGCAGATGGATATTTCAGAGTTAATTGAGCTTAACCTAGGCAGGTACAGCTTACTGCCAATGTAGGTAAAATCGCTCATGCGCGCGTGTGTGCGTGTGTGGGTGCGCACGTGCGCGCGTGCGTGTGTGTATCCAGCGCGATAAGCCAAGTTTTACTGCATTTGTACTGGACGAATCTTCAACCAACCGATGTCTATGGCTACACTTGGTCTCCGAAAAAAACCCCTTTCGATTTTGAAAGGTGAAGGTCGTCTAAAAGCGTCTATGGGAGCGACTCCAGATTACAATTGTAAACGCTGATCGCTTTCCAATACGTATATAAACATTTTTGACCTATCGGGTAAATATCGCTAATGGAATATTCACAGCCTTGTGGAACAGTACGGTTGTGTCGTCACATGGTGTTTGAGAGTAGGCCCAGTAGGGCTTACTGACAGCATCCGGATACGATGAAATTAGTGCGAAATAATCTTTACTTGGGGCTGTTTAAGAATATATACAAATATTTATATTTTGCTGATTCTATAAGTCATAGTGTCCATGTGGCAAATCCACCGGGTGCCACATTGGCACTCTTGGGCAATCTCTTTTCACCAACTTAAGATGATGTCATTCATCCTTTATTAAAATACGCAGAGTCAGAGTTGACTTCGTATGTTCAACGTATACAACATAATAGGGCACTTGATTTTACATAGATAAACTATGAAGTTATATAATAAGTCAAAGAAACTTATTAACAATATACACTTAAAGGTACTGTGTCACACCAAGTAGTCTTAGATGAAAAATAATGACACACTTACAATATTCCAGACGTATTTAGCGTATTTTTATGCAATCTAATGGAATGTGAAATGATTTGCCATATTGAGCGCCCTATCATTGAAATTGTATTGTGCATTAAAACTATGCAACGTGGATGAGTTTTATTTAAAATGTCTAGGTTGTGCCTCGTGAAATGGTGGAACAGCCATTCAATAAGAAGAAGGGATTCCCAGTCGCAAAGTATGTCACATGCAGTCATCCGATATGTCACTCATGCAGTCATCTGATTTGTAACTCATTCAGTCCATCAGTATGTCACACATGCAGTCACTCATGCAGTCCATCTGATCGGTTACTTATACAATCACCTGATCTGTCACTCATGCAGTCCGTCGCCCATGCATTTAGTAGCGTGGGAAGCCGGCCGGTCTGTTGTTTAGTAGGTCTAGCAGTGGGTTGATCAGTCGGTGGGTGGGTGGTTTGGTTTATCGGCCTGTCAGTCAGTCCATCACTGATACAGTCATCCGATCTGTAACTCATGCAGTCCATCAGCCATGCAGTCATTCGATCTGTCACTCATGCAGTTGGTCGATTGCTCATTGGTTTGGTCAGTCCGTGGGTGGGTGGTTTGGTCTCTCCGGATATCCATCACTCATGCCGTCCTCCAATCTGTCACTCACGCAGTCCGTCAGTCCGTCACTCATGCAGTAATACAATTTGTCAGTCATGCAGTTGGTGACTAATATAGTCAGTCGGTCAGTCACTCATGTGGTCGGTCAGTCCGTCACGTATGCAGTCAGCCGATCTGTTACTCATGCAATCGGTTGACCTATTAATCACTCATGCAGTCGGTTTGGCGGTTGAAGGGTAGATTGGTCTGCCAGCCTGCCCTTCACTTATGCAGTCATCTGATCCGTTCCTTATACAGTCATCTGATCTGTCACTCATGCACTCATACGATCTGTCACTCATTCAGTCATCCGATCTGTCACTCATGCAGTTATTTGATAGGTCACTCATGCAGTTATCCGATCTGTCCCTCATGCAGCCATCCTATCTGTCACTCATGCAGTCATCCGATATGCGTGTAGTTCGGATCAACCGGTCGGGTGCCGGCCGTACCAGCTAAGCTGGGTACGCGCCGTCCATCCTGGATTCGTTCCCTGAACACGCCCCCCTGCGTAGAGCTATAAGCGTATATGGGCCTATGGGAGAGAGCGCGTCGTAAAAACGACAAAGTTCGTTAAAGCGCGTAGCACGCATGCCAGCGCTTAATACTATTTTTGATAGAGCGCGTATTTCATGATCAAGATAGGATGGCGCTTTTAGTGTACCGAGTTGGTGGATTGTAATCCTTTCTCATTACTTGTTCCCGCCGAAGCTGGCATTACTCAAGACCAGAATTCGACGGGCTTTCCGAATCTGTAAACCATTTCAAAATCGGTTAAGAAATGGCTGAGTTATCCACGGAAAATCCCTTTTGATTATCTTCAAAATATTGCCGTGACGTCGTAACCACGTATACGCAGAACTTCTAGAATGTTCTAGATCATTCGACTGCGTTATTATTAGCTACGCGCTGATTGGCTATTGCTCGACCGATGATTGGTTGGAGCCTGCGCATATGACGTCACGAGTAGTATAAAAGGAGACGAAATCCAGAACTCGAGAGCATCCTCGGCCAGGGGCCGAATAGGTTGGATCTGTATTCGGCTACTACCAGCATGACAGGCATTAAGCAGATGACTTCGGTCTCGAAGGTTTCTCTTCCGTAGCCACTGCAGCAATCCAACCCATCGCACTAAAGCAATTTTGTATCTCCCGATTGTGCGGGAGAATTTTTGGAACTTTTGAATATTGTTCATGAATACATCAAGAACTAACTCGGAACATAAACTTGCGGTGAGGCCTTTCCATGCCTGACATTGTGATTCTACAGATGTAGACGCAGCGATGTTCTTTGGTGGATGACTCGCCGGATCGGGCGGCCATGCCAAAAAGTGGTTATTCAACCATCCCCGCACTGATGTCGTGCAGGTTTATTTAAACTTTTTGACCGCAGTAAGTAAACTTTGCCCGGTACGTCTCCGTATTCAACAACCCCCGCTTATGATCGGGTTGTTGGTAACTTTCATCTGTACCATCGGTGTACGGGAACTTTCGTCTTAGCAGTAATGTTATTGTATCTCTTACTGACTACTCGTTAGACATTCTATATTGTGATTACAGTCCTGAGTTCGATCCGCTCCCGTCCTGGACTGCTTGCGGAAATCCTGTTTGCAGGAACCGGCATGTGGGAACTTTCCAGCTTCCAGGGAACGCATCAACTCACGTCAAACCATGGATGACGTATCAATTTCAGTAACACGGTAGCCCATGCTTAAGAATGGCTACCGATTATTCAAGTAACTATGTATAAACGGTCTCCATGACTAAAAGGCACCGTAACGGTCTTAGGACCGCTAGTTATAATTTCTGTATCTGTTTATAGTTATTCTTATTTTCTGTAAGGTGTTTTACTAACCGTACCGTAGTAGGTTCCTCAACCTGTACTTTATATATTATTCTGATCATTTTACATTGTATTGTTTAATTAGGTTATTTTTATATATGGCAAGTAGCCATTAGTTTATATGTTTTGTTTAGTTATAGAAAAATATAGGACTGCAGTGCATGTAGGAAACACTATACAGCAACATTTGTATATGCAGCATGTTCTCCCGCCACCAACAATCTTTCAGTGAGGTCGCTGTCCGTGCTATGACTTTCTATTCAGCTCGATGGGATAGGTTTAAAATGATTAGAGACAATCTCTTCGGCAGGAGACGCATAGTGTACACCTCTTTTCTGGTGGTTGTGATAATTTAGCCCCGCACTCCGGCAAGGTTGTGTAAGATTGGCCAACGTACCTAATGGGCCTCATATTTCTAAGTTATTGTCTCTCTTCCTGTTCCACTAAGCCTTATGGCTTCTTAATTGTTTGGATGTCCCTATCCGCACCATGGACTGATCCGACCCTGTGAAACTATTGAGGTTTCCTAGCGGTGATGGCCAGGGTGTGGTGTCACACACTTTTCCCGCGTATCTTCGGATACTTGGTAGTTAGTTACCTTTGCCAAGGTAGGAAGCACTGCTAAAACTTATCTTAATTATTATTTTCTCTTATCTGCTGAACAATCCTCCCATACCACAGTGCATGACTGGGCAACTTGCGTTTAAACCTAACGTCACATTAAAAAGATAGCTCCGTAGGACCTGGTGACGGGCGAGATGCGCATCCCCACTGAATTCCGTGAGAATGTCTAGGCTATTAAGATCTGCCACACCCTCACAGCAAGGACATTCATGGTGGGTATTCGTCTCTCTTACCCCAACCATAACGATCGATTAGTTGCCTAAACTTGCTTCTGTAAAGAGTAACCAATGTCCTGTGACGTTTTATGCGGCTACAGAGCAAGATGTCCGGATTCTTACCCAGTTCGGAGATCTTGTGAAGTAACATGTATGCATGCTGTCTTCAGTATTGATGTCTTGGGGCATCCACTCTCATTGACAGCCGTATCTAAAGGCTAGGAGCCGGTCTTTGCTACCTGCAGGGCAGTATCGCACAGGACCCATAACCCCAAGACTGGAAGCTAACCAGCATCATCATTCGTCGTGCATTTGCGGCGCGGCGAGTCAACACCCGACACTGGAACGGCCTGATACTACCCCACAAGCTACAAGTGGCATCCGATGTGGGGCTCGAAGAACATCATCATGGCCACACTGTATAGTGAGCTTAGTTCTATACCGTCTCCATTTAGCGACGACTCCCTCGACCAAGAGGTAGCGTCATACGATGGATACCCAGCTTACATGCGCACCGACTATGCCAGAAATTCGCAAGCGGAATCAACAACTCCACAATATAACCTGTTTTCGCCTGTCAGTGAGGGAACCTTTCAGGATGCCTCACAGGTGGGAACAGAGTTTAGAACTATATTGGACATCCACGACAGGCCAACTCCATCAGGGCCGAATCATGAACGATCACGACAAAGACACGATTCCGGGCACACCCAAAATCCTTCAGACTACTATCGTTCACCCGTGTCATCTACGGAAACTATATGGCAGGTTGACAATCCATATCATAGACAACTTCCCATGCCGCCCCCATCAAATACATCACTATATTCGAGGGGAACACCACAGCATCATCGGAAGGAATCGGCACCACCTTTTCACCGGTACGTCAGTCATGCTACACACCACAACCGCCAGCCAACTGCACCACCACCATATGAGGAATATCAGTCCTCACCTCGAGAAGACCGTCCGCGTAATCGTCATGAAATTCCGCCTCCCGCCCATAGACTTATGGCTCTACAATGGGGCAGGCTTCACTAGATTGGAGTACGTGCGTTCTCACTCCTCGGCATCGGCATCAACAAACACCAACACCACCGCCACCACCACCTGCACAACGACCAGCATCAAAATATTCATCAGTCTCCCAGATATCACCACCACCCGGCTTTCAGCCACTTCATTCTTCCCGTGGGCTTGACCAAGTTATTCTCCCTCCCGAATGTAGCGGGGAGAGCGACTGGACCAATTATAAAATACAGTTCACGATTATAAGTCGAACTAACCACTGGAACGATCAGCGGATGGGTGAATATCTCGCCGCAAATCTTTCCGGAAAAGCCCTTCAAGTTTTTGTGGATCTCGGGACTGATTATACACCCACTTACACCCAATTGGAATGAGCACTAACCGAACGATTTGGCGACACAGCTCTCGGAGAAACAAGCTGCTTACAACTTAAAAATCTCTGATGACGCGCGGGAGAAATTGTGACCGAGCTAGATAGTCGAATCAGGAGACTAGTCACCCGCGCATAGCCTAGCACCAATTTAGAAGGCGTAACGCATCTCCATCTGGACACTTTCATCAATGCGTTAAGCAGTGAACCTGCTCTGAAAGAAAAACTATTTCTTGCCGACCACAGGAGTTTGGCCCAATTAATGGCCACCGCAGTCCGCATAGAAAACTTTCTGGAATGGGAGAAGAACAACTGACGCCAACTTCACCCTATCAATGAGGTAGAGGGTGCAGCTATCGCCACGTCCACAGATGCCCCCCCCCCCCCCACCACACCAGATCATCAACACGTAACACACCATCACCACCGCGAACAATTTCACAGAATTCCAATCAGAACCAAGCACCTGGAAGAAGGGGGTGTAGCCACAGAGGAGCCTACAACGGATCCCCTGAGCACGGGAACCAGCGCAACAATAACAATAATAGCAACATGAAGGAACATATGGACGAGATCACTAAACTGATCTCAGCATTGACAAATTTAGTAACAATACTCAGCACGAACCTCGCCACCACTCACTATAGAACAATGAACACCACCAACACCGCACCACCACCAAACACCTGTTTTGGATGCGGTCAGCCAGGCCATTGGAGGGACTGGTGTTCTAACCGACCTCCAGCTATAACACCTGCCCCTGACCACAGCACACCACAACTGGAGAAGCTGTTAAACTCTTAAGGGCAGCGATAGCAGAGTCACCTCGGTGCCCGTATTTGCTTCCCGGCTCAACTGCGACCCCCGTACAACAACGTTCGATGTCCAACTATTACCAACCAAATTCAGCTTTTACACATACACCAAAACGCATGGCTTCACATATGGCGATGCCTATGATGCCTCCCACATCCGCAGCATCGCCATCCCCCTCTATCTCCGCACATAACAAGCCTTCTTTCCTTTGTAAAACGGCAGTGGTAGGTTGTAGCACCTCCGCTGAAACAACGCCTTTACAAGCACCACATCCCGCCACCTAAACACTGAATTCTCAGTGTCCCTTGGTGGTATGCAAAACACCATCCCACACCACACCATCTCCCGCATCCACAAACAGCAGCGACTCGGGAGAAACGGTTCACTCCGCCTCGTGGATTCATAAACACCGACGTAGATGGGGGGACACATGTCCCTGGCGGCGTCACTGTTTCTTCTGTGCTTCGCCGAAGCATCCAATGAAGCATTGCAAGAAATGGCTCACACAGGTAGAGCTTATTCGTCATCCCGTACGCACTGCTGTCTACACCAATACCGCAGACCCAGAAACAGCAACATTTCCATCATCATTGCTACCCCCCTCTCCGTCATCACCAAAGCCCTCACAGCAGTGACGACGGTGGACTGGCCCCTTCCTCACTCAGCCATCCACCACATTAAAAGAAGCCATTCGGAAACAGACTGATTACATACAGAATGATTCCACTCTGACAGCTTTGTCGTGGGCGGCATCATTGGAAACTCTTCCACAGGTACACCGCAAAGTGATATACAGGTGTGCCTGTCTGTTTAGTGGTGTTTCCACCAGTGCCACCATTGACACTGGTGCTTCAATCACTGTATTCAACAAGCGCTTATATGAGAGCCTCAGAAAATTCCTCCCCTTAAACCTACACACATTTACCTGCAGACGGCTACAGGAGCTGATGTGCCCATGACCGGTGTGGTTAATCTAGTCATCCAAATAGAGGAGATGCAATTCATACAGCGAGTTGTCATCGCCTCTATTCATAATGATGCCTTCCTTGGCTCTGATTTTCTCAGTGCCAGCGAAGCCATCATACATTACAAACAACAGGAACTCGACATACACGGCCGACGAACACCTCTCGGACCGGCATCATCATTATATGACACGTATGCAGTGATATTATCAAGTACCACCACAGTTGAGCCGGGACAAGAGCACATTTTCTGGGCTACCGCAGCACAGTTAGAAAGCAACACACACATCACCATGCTGGAACCCGACCCTGATTATATGATTGCCTTGCAATGCGCAAGTGCCTGCATGATCGTGGACACTACTAATAAGGAACATATACCTTTTAGAGTGTTCAATGGCACTGCAGATTCCATAACTCTTGAACCAGGAGTACGCTGCGGTCATTTAGTGGACATTATCTCATTGGAATCGCCTACACTTACCAACACGCAACAGCATATGGCTGATGATTTACCCGAACATTTACATTATTTATATCTACGTGCCACAGTTGGATTACCGCAATCACAGAAACACGAAATTCGGAAACTACTGTACAAATATCGCGAAGGTTTTTCCTCCGGAGACATGGATCTCGGAGAAACTCATCTTGTGCGACACTCCATTGGCACAGGCATTAATCGCCCCATACATCAACCAGCATGACATCTTCCCATTCATAAAGAAGTGGAAGCGCATCAACAAGTTAACGATATGTTGTGGACCGGTATTATCAAACCCTCAGCATCGCCATGCGCTAGACCAATAGTGCTAGCCAGGAAAAAGGATGGAACCTTGTGGTTTTGCATTGACTACCGCCATCTTAATGATCTTAGCATCAAGGACAGTTATCCGTTACCTCGGATAGATCAGGCCTTGGATTCTTTGTCCGGACCCAAGTGGTTTTAAACCCTTGACTTAGCTAGTGGTTACTGGCAAGTGGCCATGGACGAAGCTGACATGGAAAAGAATGCATTCGTTTGTAGGGATGGTCTTTTCCAGTTCCGCAAGATGCCCTACGGCTTGTGCAATGCTCCTGGAACTTTCGAATGCCTCATTGAGCAGGTATTAACCACCCTGCAATGGGAAATCTGTCTCTGTTACATCGATAACGTAATCGTCTTCGGACCAACGTTTGAGCAAATATTAATAAATTTGGTCACCGTGCTTTCCCATTTCTGCACAGCCAATTTGAAACTAAAACCCAAGAAATATCATCACTTTAGACAGAGTGTTGAGTTCCTGGGACACGTCATATCTGGTGATGGAGTGGCTACTCAGCCGTAAAAAACTAAGGCAGTAGTGGAGTGGCCCATGCCCTATTCAGTCACTATCGCCGTTATATCCGTCATTTCAGTGCTTCACCCCTCTACAAGATCACCGAACAAGATCGACCATTCGAGTGGATGAGTGAGTGTGAAGGTTCCTTCAGGGCGCTGAAGGAACTCTTGACGACTGCCCCGATTCGTGCTCATCCTAATCCAAACCTCAATTTCATCTTAGACACTGACGCGCCGGCTTATGCTATTGGCGCAGTTCACAGAAGATGGAACAGAGCAGGTATTGGGTTATGGTTCACATACTCTGAATAAAACGGAGCGAAAATACGCAACCACCAAGTAATAACTACTAGCAGCAGTACATTTTGTCAAGTACTACAAGCACTTTCTGTATGGGCGCCCATTTACACTCTGTACAGACCATGCCTCACTACGTTGGCTCAATAATCTAAAAAACCCGGAGGGCCAGGTAGCGAGATGGCAGGAATCCCTGCAGGCCTATAACTTCAATGTTGTTCACCGTCCCGGCAAATTGCATGGTAATGCCGATGCCCTCAGTAGAGTTGGCACGGAGGCTGAACACGAAGAGGCCGCCACTGTGACACCATCAAAACAGCCATCTCCAGAGTTCCCCAAATTGAGGTGCGCAGAGTGGAATCCACAGAAAATCACACTCGACCAAACAACAGCTGTGCAGACACGAAATATATGCACGTGGGTCCAGGAGGGGGTACGTCCTCCCAAGGAATCGGTAACACCACTATCCACCATGGCAAAATATCATTACCAATGGTTCGAGGAATGTCACCTAATAAATAACGTTCTTTACATTAATAACCATTTGGTAGTCCCGGAAAGTTATCGTAACTTTATCTTAAAACAACTACATGATAATGCCAGGAATCTGGCCGTGGAAAGGACAGTTACCCATATCAAATCGAGATTCCATTGAATCGGAATTCACGATAGTGTCAAGGCATGGGTTGCCAAATGTATCCAATGCCAAAGACACACTGTTGGCCAGCACCACATCGCACCCTGCCAAATTAAGATTGTTGGTGCACCGTGGGAGCGAGTGGCGATCGATGTGCTCGGACCCTTGAATACGACGGATGACGGAAATAAATACATTCTCGTATTGCAAGACTATTTCACGAGGTGGGTAGAAGCATTTGCTTTGCCAGACCAAGAGGCATCCACCATAGCGGAGGTCTTGGCAAGCAATGTGTTCTGCCGGTTTGATATGCCTTATGAGTTACACGATCAAGGAAGTAATTTCGAGAGCCGGCTCATATCAGAGCTCTGCAAATTATTTCATATCATCAAAACAAGGATGACTGCATACCATCCCCGCAGTGATGGGAGGGTAGAGAGATTCAATAGAACTCTCGCGGAGATGTTTACAAAAGAAACACGCCTTGATTGTAGAGATTGGGATCTATGGCTTCCATATGTAATCATGGCTTACCGCACTTCAGTACATTCCAGCATGGGTTATACCCCTGCTCGGTTAATGTTAGGCCATGAATTAGCCTCACCCACATCAGCACGGGTCTACTCGATCTGGGAAGCCGCATCTGAAGAACTTTGTGTTTGTTTTGTCCAAGGGACCGGATGGAAAAGCTGTTCCCTCGATCTCTTCCCATTCGCACCCACTTCATGCTATTCCCCCCATCATAGAGTTACCCCAAGCAGAAGCTGAGGCTAACCAAGCCATGCTTCCCGTCGGGTGGAACATATGATGAATAGCATGGAAGTGAAGGCGCTAGATGAAGCCTTGGCATGTCTAGAACCGCAAACCGTACAACGAGGTGTACCCGACCACTTCCTAAAATCGCGAAACCACACCCCTCCCAAGGGACACCCTCTTCCATAGTCCCACCACCACCATCACTCCAATTCGCATCCCTCATCTATACACCAAGTTCGGATATCACCGGCCCAGACCATTTCCCACTCCACTCGTCGTCTGTTGACCGTCAATCTTCAGATATGAGAGAGACTGCTGCTACAGAGGAGGTGTCATCCCGCACCCCACTGACCAACAATACCCCCCGGGGTGGGCAGGGAAGCAGCCTGTTCAGCAGACTCTCGACTCGAATTTTCCCAGTGTAAACTATGACAGGACACCAACCGTCGTGTAACGGGAGATGACCACATCCCCCTGTTCAAAGGCCACCCCCTCTATTAGGCCTACCATACTCCCCCGTGAGCAGCCAGGACATCACACCACAGACAGAACGTCATCACATACAGAATACACCTGCCCTCATGGCTGGATACGTCAATTCATCATTGTGCATAAATCACATACATACTCAGTTATACTCAGCATAACAGAGACATTCAACACCGGCAACAACATCGTTTAGCAGCACCTATCGGTATTAATTAATTCCCGGTGGAGACATAAAGACTCCCGCAACAGTTCCACCTGTACCGGATGCGGGAGAAATAATATCTCCCCAACACCCACCTCCCGCAATAATAACTGACTTGGCGTTCACCAGCATGGAAAACTGGAATGCGCCCACTTCGCTTTAACATTGGCATCAAACAGCAGGCCGGACCTCCCGACAACAACATTATTATCAACGAGCAACAGCCAACAAATCTCCCACCCACACCTCTTTATCTAGTTACGGGAGAACTGATCATATGGATAAAAGGATTGCACTACATCCATCTACACTATGTGTCACGGGAGAAACGTCTGCCCGACACCAGGTGTCAGTGGGCTCGTAAGAGTCCTGGGGCACATGAGATCGGATGTATAGTGCAGAGGAGATACTGATGGCCTCAGTGTCTAATGAAGGATGAATTAACATCCTACTGTGGTACCGTCTGGTCGGCGCATTGTTCAGGCTGCTGAGATTATTGGTTCATCCGATTTCAGTAAGTGGACATGCGTGGTGCGTGGATGATAGTCCACACCCAGGACATCACTAGCAGAATAGAAGTTCGCTGTGTTTGCTAGAGATGGCCTGCAGGCAATGTCGGGTAAAACGGTCAAAGTTCGTATTCTGTTGGCAGATAATTACGGATCAGACCATCGGTTGCCCCTGGGCGTGAGCTCAGATGGTGATTGCTATCGACTGGGTCGCCAGCCAGTCGTCTTGATCATGTCAGTTCATCAACCTGTTTGTGGTTATGAGTGGTCAAGATGGCTCAATGTACAGTCAGGCCATGGCAAGCATTCGTATTGCGAGTCATGCCTCCTGTGATCATAGGTCATGAAAAGTGATTCTTTGGGAAGCAGGAGGGTATGTGTGTGAGACAGTGTAACCTGTCACTTGCCAGGCTGGTGGGGCAGTCTGGGGCCCGGGTGCCCGTGGGGTGGAGGACCTGGCTAGTACGGTCTGCATGGGACCTCTCAGCTATCTATGCAGAGGCCTAGCTGTGGTGGGTCTGGCGGGCATCGCCTCCATGGTACGGTCTATGCGGGGCTACAGCCCCTTGCCAAAATGACCTTAATAGGGGCCCAGTACTGTGTGCACTCAGCTCGGGAGTCGTCAGTGTGCACCTTGACTCTGACCCGGATTATGTCCCCATAACTTGGACAGGTCTTGATCTCAGGCATGTACGGAGAGGTACCTAGCCTAGGCTGCATTCTGTGTACAGAACTGGGCATCCGTCCATCGTGGCGGGGACAGGGAAACACGCCGGGAAGGCCAAAGGGTACAAGTGGCCCCCCCTTTTTTTTTTCTCTCCTACGACGTCGTACGGAAACAGCGAAACTATATACATCATTTCCACGTAATAACAGTCAATATTATTAAGAGAGCAAGATTCCCGCGTTGTCGTCAGTGACGAGTAGGATTTTGCTACCGAAAAGTTGAAATCGATAGCGGATTGATCAAAGTTACGACAGCATCCGACAGGTCATCTGCACTCTAAAGTAACTCTGTCCCGCCCACGGGCTCGGCCATTACAGAGCGAAAAACCATCAAAGTTCGATAAAGTTGACATCACGCCGCCTTCCCCCCTCCCGCATCTGGCCGCAATAAAAACGTCACCTTCACCACAGCGCAAGTATCATCCACAGATAACTAGCCACGCATTTCAAACTCAAATCACCACATGTCAGGAACATAGACACACAGGTTGACTGTATTCACACTCTCCAAACGATGGCATTGTAAATTGTAACACTGTGTGCACCCACTTCCGAGTTGTACCGTAATTTAACCATTATTGAATGGTATACATATGTCTGGTCTAGGCAGGGACGGAGCTAGTTCTACCCATTGAGGAGAATGCTTGGCAGCCCTCCCGCTCGGAAAACACAGCTATCTTGTCAGGATCAGTAACATTGATCTACTGCCTGCATAGATCTGTTTAAACCACACATCAAATTACCTACAGCTTTACTGTTATATTTTTGATTAAGAACACAACTTCTCTACCGTTCTACAAATAATTAGTGCATGGGCCGGTAAAGCCGCATCAACAATCTAACAGTAGAATTACAAAGAGAATTTCACAAATTCTCTTCTCTGCATTCTAGTCTACAATCAACACGAGCTGAGAACTACCTTTACAGACAACCATAAGATGTATGTTTAAGAACCTGCGCAAATAGGGACATTATTTTAAACAGAATCTTGATATAACATATATATTTCCATATCTCGCATCTGCAAAGACTACACCTCAGCAACAGTATTTCGGCCATCGCCGAAACAGCACATATGTTTCCGATCAACCACGTGTTTCCAAGGGCCACATGACTTTTACTGCTATTTCCAGTAAATTGAATCACACGCTTTAAACCAAAGAGCCGCCCAAATACGCGACTACCACGGCATGATGGAGGAGTGGCGAGGGTGAGTTGGGGTAATTACCGCTGACGTCATCAGGCTCCCACACACCCCATCGGCCGCTCTAAGCTAAAATTAAAACAGGCAAGTTTATAAGCATCCAATCTGTAAAACCGCATCATGCTAATTAAAAGGTGAAGCTCCTCGGTAATAAGTAGTATCCTGTTTTATGTTAATCGGAAAATTTTAAATGCGCTAAAGTAAGACTAAGTTGGTGAGCCATTCCTCTTATAATTAAAAGTACTCCCTTTATACGGTAGGAATTAATCCTGTGACGATCAGAATGGGAAAAAGAAAAACTTTCCGTATAAGGCTGACCGAATCACTTCCCAAACTTCCAGGTGTGGTCATCCACCATCTATGACCTCACTAAATAGTATAAAAGGAGGACGCGTGCCATGAACCTTCGTCTTCCCGTCAAAACTCGACACCAGGGAAGAACAAATAGCATTAGGCTTCTTTCGTGTCGAAAACTAAATTCTGCTGTTTCTTTATTATTATTAATTCATTATTACAATACTTGGCCTGGAAAGTTAAAAATGAAGAGATAGGGTTTTAGGTTTTAATTAGGTTCCTGCAATCAACTACCAAGTGGGAACGAGATGTCATTTCTCCAAGATTTGCCATTGTAGGATCCGTCTGAAGAAGAATCGGTACCAGTTTCGAAAAGATTCCCATGCAGCTCGTTATTAGCTAGCAGAGAACCCTGTACCAGGACCGTCACGAAAAATTCCGACTGCACACTTCATGTTAACAAGGATCATTTCCTCCAGACAGCCTTCTGTGTAATGTGTCAGTATCTCTATACCGCTACCCACTATGGAGTGACCCATGCGCTCTGTCATCATCATCGTGTGTTAGAAGTGACATTAATTCCTGGGGAAGAAAGCGAGGATCGTGCCACTTTAGCCACACATTTTGAATCTTGGTTACCAGTTAAAGTTCTCGCACCGAGAAGATGTCCCGCATGAAGAATACTACCTGCAGACATCCCGTTAGTCATCGTCCTCCCGCGGCTACCTTAGCTAATGTACTGGAAGCCAGATGTGAAATACTACCCGCAGTCGCATCAGGGAGTGTTATGCCACCTTCAGTCACCACATTCACACCGGTTCTGAAGCCGAGCAAGAAGCACAGATCCTCAGCAGAATCCAGTCTGGCAGCACCTGCATCCATAACCAGCACCCGCACCCGAAGCAATCACGTCCAGTCAGCCAATATCGGTAGTTATCACGACGCCTATGGAGATGGAGATTCCAAGCTACCCGCAGTCGCCATCTCCTCCTGACCTGACCATAGACGAGGGACCAGGACCATCGTGGCCTACATCTATTAGCATCGCTCCAACCTGTGTCATCCAGCATCCGCATCCCAGTCTTTCTGATCCAGCGATCAGGAAGGGGACTGCGCCTGAACGACCGTACGTGGGAAAAAGACGTATCACTCACACGCAGGACATCCAGCCAGTGCCCAATGTGATCCGCTCCCGCATCCTTGCATCGACCTACAATCCGACTCACCGCCATCGCCACAACAACCACCACAGCCACCACGACCATCACGAAGACCGCAGCATCAACCGCCTTAACACCAACCAGCACTAGCGCTGCCGTGCGAACAAACATTCTGGCACCAGCAGTAACTGTGAGAGACATTATAGACGCTCATATTCCCGCAAATATCACTTCAGACATTTCCGAAAGCGCTAGTGATACTGAACGCATCTCAGCATTAATAATTCATCCGCCGCGACCAACCACCACCAGTCGTGGGACCCAGACTCAGTGGGGAAATTTTTCAGCAGAGGTGTGATCGTTTGTGTTACAGAAGAACACCAGTGGTTGCGACTCATGGAAAATTACTAATTATTTATTTAGTTTTGAAATACTTTTCTTTTTATTATATTTGTTAGATCAATTGAATCCCATCCCTGGCATGACTACGGTTATCCGACACAGCTGCACAACTTAGTTGCCCAGCTGGGATGGCTGGTACCCATCCGGTCGATCCGTGCTGCACCAACTATTGTGAATGCGTTACGAAAACTGATAACGCAAGCCACCTTCACTTATATGTGGTGCACGTTACCAGTATTGTTGGCCTGTTTACAGCTAATTGGCCTATTTTAGTCTAGCCTATCCTTTACTTTAGTCGTTAATATTACTTACTGATGATACATCCATCTAATAACAATAGCTGATTGACACAAGTTGAAATCGAAATCGAAACAAAAATATGTCACGTGATAAGATCTGTTAGCCGTAACCATTACTCTGTTTAGTTTAAAACATTCACACCAACATAAGCATCGGAAAACAACATAATTTGTCAAATTCTAGAGCATATTTATTATAATTGCAAAATTGCTAAGTAGGTATAGTAGAGAAGACCGGATGTGGTTGGAACAGTTTGGAAAACATTCCTCGTTGTGCTGTACGTAAGACACCATTAGAGAAAATATTTAAACAGGAGAAAAAGTATTACTGTATCGCTGTTTATGTCGCTTAATTTTTTATTCTGGGCAGTTTAAAGACTTTGTAAACAGACTTGTTGACTTGTATATGTTGATGAGTTTGGTAGGCTGCATAAGAAATCTCATATCTGAAAGTGCTAGGCATTTAGAGGATATCCTCATTTCTGCTTTTGCTGGAGCATACAAGATGCCAAAGAGGAAAAATTACTAACAAAATGTGCGATCTCTTGGACTACTAACAGAGGAAATACAACCCTATCTTGCTAGGGAATCCCTCAGTTATGTGATTTTCAAGCTGGAATACAGGGCAATCCAAAGTGTTACTGGGAAACAATGGCTAGGAAATTTGATAAAGTCATTGTCTATAAAACTGTTATTTGTCAGAGCAGAGCATGACGTGTGTGACGGAGAACTAATTTACTCCAGGGTGACGGGCTTACTAGCAACCAGAACAATATACGTAACCTATGTTTTCTCATATAATCGTTCTCCTATTCCACCCTCAAGGTTGACATTGAACCTAATTTGGCAAGAAGATGTTGCCTTCTAAGTCACGAGAACGTTGTAACTAGAAGCTGAATGTTCACATTGGAGACCGAATAACGTACATCACCGCCATGTGAGTTGCGACTCTCAAATAATATAGTTCAGGATGACACTCGTTGATCGACTAGTCTGTCGGTCAGTTTACCTGTCAAATCGCTACATTTTCGGGAAAGCCGCATATGTCGCCACTATAGCCCGCGCGCACGTGATTAAAATTAAACACGGCAGGTTAGAGTGAGATAAGGAAGTAGAAACCTGCCAGCTGATAGTTATTTAATGGCAGAACTGCTAGATAAATTCAACTGTCTGAGTGTTAAGTTATTTAATGTTTTGTTTCTTACATCCGTGGCCCCACAGTCAGCCACGTACAGTCAATCATACTTATCAATGATGTGTTGTGACCGCGCAAACTGCTGTTCACGAAAACAAGTACATCCGTTACTACTACTGTTATCTTATTATCGGAATATGTTTATTAATTTTATTCTGATCAGCGCTGGAACATGTAAATATATCATTATTCTACGTAATACTATTTAGTGGCTAAGGAATACCGCGGCTTACAAACTCCATATTGCAAGCTGTCTTGCTAATTATCTCATATTTGCGCGTATGATAGAAACATTTGTGATCATGTGTATGGTTCATCTTGAAGATGGATGCTCATTATTTTAATTTATGGTAGCCATTTTCTGTTTGTATATAGGGGCACTACATGATGTCTGCTCATCTACCTGGTTCATATGGTCATTGTACCTTCACAGACTCATGTCTGTTCACGAGGGCGTGTGAGTAATGGTTAAGCCTAACAGATCTTATCACGTAAGCCCTAGTGTCATAGAGATGTAACCCTTCAGCCATCCAGTCTGCCAGTCAAGTATATTGTGTCATAATCAAATACGTCACAGGTAGGCAGAAGTCATGCTTAAATGCGTCATGAACCGGATATGTGAGTACACCAGGAATGCTTAATAGCCCAGCATGTGTACAAATTGTATGTCTAGGCTACTCAGTAACCATTCTGTTGAATATTTTGAAACTAACCTGACTGTGCACCTAGTTAAATTAGTTTCTAAATATTCAACAGCTTACTTGTATAGTTTTTTGGAAATTAAGATGCAGGTAGTTCATGGGTTCGATCGATCTCAAGACGGGAAAAATGTGGGCGGAGCTTACCTAGATATGGGCGGGACAGAGCTAAAAGGAGATCCATCCATTCATGTAGCATCTCCTCCCCTCGTGCCCAGTTTGGGTATCACAGTTTCCACCACTGTTATTCAATGGAATGTTATTTTCAGACTCGCTATGGTAGTATCATACATGTATATCACATCCATTGACTTGTGACTGAGCTACCAGTTATATGTGCGGTATTGGCCTAGTAGTAGTATCGGAATTAAAATGATACCACCTCCCTCAACTGGCCGGTGTTCGGCAATCCGTGGCCCCCACCGCCCTCTCAATTCCTGGGGATTTGAGACATGTGATCGTGGGTGGTGTATGCCTCTAGATGGTGTTCTCCCGAACCCCACCTGTCCAGGAGAACCTCCTCAGGATACCGGCCAGTGGCCGGCCTCTGTGTAGGCTCAGACACACATGTAGTCTCTGTCAGAGTCGCATCGGCATGATGGGACCACCCATAGTGTCTTCCATCTACCTTGACAACGCTCACCTGGCAGGATGCTAAAGTGCTTAGCATTTGCGCCACGGCAGACTCTGGCATGTTCACATGTTATTAAGAGAATCTGGTGCTGAGCAGGTGTCTCCAGCAGACAACCACGTCCTACCCTCTCCACACCATAGAAGTGGCAGATAGACTCGATCTCTTCCTGTGGGTGAAAGCGGTCGTAAATGTTTCTACGCAAGGGGTCGACCCAAGGACTGTACTTGGGGGCATCCCGGAAGTGGGCCCACTTGGCATCCAATATCATGGCAGTCTCAGCGCCCTGTGCCACTGCTGTAGACGCCAGCACGAGCAGAATGATGAGAATCATGGCTATATATGAAGAGTTAAACTGAACAGAGTGAACCCCTCGAGAAATGTCTGTGCCAGATCAAGCCCTGCTCCATCCGGTTCTATAGTGATCTTCATCCCCTCAGGGGCAGGGGCTAGCTGCTTCACTTTGGCACCGGCTAAGAAACGTAGCTCTAGGATTATATGAGTCGTTTGCAGGCTAGTGAGTCCGACTCGCTGACGCAGTTTAACAGCACCCTTGGCTTTGGTGACATGTGACACACCATCTACCCGTAGGCGCCCTCCTGGAGGTTAACAGCTTCTCCTGGTCCATCGAATGGAGGACGCATCAGGAGCTTTCCACCTGTAACCTCTATCTGGTGCCCCACCCTCGTCAGGGAGACACCTTCACCTATGTAGGTGAGGAAGGATGATCCCCGATTGTAGAGCTTTCGAACTTTTCCATCCCTTTTCACAACAGTGGAGAGGGGAGTAACCTCTATGTCAATGACTGCGGGAGGCCTATATAGGGGCAACCATGTTTGCCAGTCACCCCCAGGTCCAGCACAGTACCACACTTCATTCTTCTCAAATATGAACTGCAGGTTTTTTGCCAGGGTCAATAGCAGGCCATCATGGGCCATCGGCGGGGCAGCGCTCGAATTGGGTTTGACCAGATGAAAGCTGAGGTCGCTATTTAGGGTGTTGATGTCTGCCACCTCTGTATTCGACATCTCAATCAACGGCTCGAGGATGTACTTCCTCTTCGGGAAATCGTACCGAAACACGATCTTGTGGCCATCTATGTTGCGACCAAGGTGCTCCTTCGTCACATCCTTGAGGTCTGTGAGCAGCTCCACCCCATCACCACCAATGGGGTAGAGGGAGAATGCCTTTGAGCTTGCTTTGTAGTGTAGGGCGAATGACTTGCCATCGCTCTCTTCTACCTTGGCAGCATGAACTGCATACACATCTGCCAGGTCAGCAAGACCAGTTGAGTGAGCAAATATGGGTTCCATAGCACGCTATAGGAGGGGTTTAAACAAGACATATAACCATGCCGATTGTCCGACTGCTGCTCGCCGGTGGTGAGAACGTAATCTCACCCTCTCTAGAGGGGGAATGGGTGGTACAGTACCGTGAGAATGGGTCCTCTTCGAGGTGACCCAGCGGGGAACAACATACATACACGCCATTGTACTACATCAACCTCTGGGCAATGACACAGCAGCTCACTGGTAGAAGTCGGCCAGGACGTGATAGAGTATCTCCCAGGTGCCAACAGCAAACTATGGAAAGCTATCAGTCCTAGCCTGTTCACACCTGTAAATCACCTGTTTGACAGCCCCTCCATTAACATATATGCCAGCATGGATGGGATATCGGACGTCCATTTAGAGTTTACACTCTTATTACTCATTGACCTGACGACAACATGATATCATACCAGGAATATCTGACCTTTGCCGAGATGATGAAAGAGGGTTGCCCCTTCATGACCCCTGCACAGAACGAACAGACGCTCGCACTGCAACAAGAAGGAGAGCGACTACAGCGGGAGAGCTGGTATCAACAGAACGTGAGCATTGCAAGGAGGCGAAGGAACAGTGAAGCTTCCAAATACTGGCAGGACCATCTTGAAGCAGAGTAAGCGGGACACATGAGTCTTGACAGACGGCGATGAGCCAGATGTCTTCACCTACGACGATGAGCCAGATGTCTTCACAGACGAGGATGAGCCAGGTGTCTTCTCAGACGAGGATGAGCCAGAGGTCATACAGTGGAAAGAGGAGGTGGCACAGAAGTGTAAGACCAAGAAAGCCATCCAGCGGCGGACCTACTATCTTGGTGATAAGTTGAAGTTCCAGATGTCACATCTTCGAAAGCTACTGGCACCCATCATGGTGCTGGATGACCACTGTCTAAGAGACGTCTGTCTCAACACCCACAAGCTGGTACGTTTGCCAGGCTCTCCAAAATAAACCCTTCTATGACTCATGAGCAGATTCTGCAGGTGATACCTGTTTAAGCCTCCAGATATACTATGGCAAAGTCAGAGTGGTGGCAGCAACCAGAACTATACCCCTCCCTGACTGCTGACGAGGGTGGTACCATCCACGGCTGGCGACTCCAGCAGATAGATACCATCAGGCAGAATCTCGTCCGTGGGGAAGAAAAGTACAGCAGAACGCACAGGCGATACAAGACAGCATACAACGTCCTCGCGCATACAACCACTGCTGCAGGTGTGATTGGAGCCAGTGCTGGTGTGGCAGCTGTGGCCACTCTCGCTACAGGGGTGGGTGCCCTTGTCGCCATCCTGCTGGGTGGCATGACAGTAGCCACCACTGCCATGGCCACGGGCTTGGGGGTGGGGCAGCGGCAGATCACAAAGAGGCTGAAGAAGCATGCTAACTACGTGACACTGGCACAGAGTATGCTATGGACTATCGACGAGTCTGTCAGCAAAGCTCTCGAGGATGGCCAGGTCACCGATGAAGAGTACCACCATATATTGAAGGTCCAAGCCATGTACCACATGGAGAAACCTAAAGTGCGACAGCAATACCTCAAAGGCTCCAGCAGGTGGGTTGATATGGAGGGGCTAAAAAACGAGATGTTATGGCGAGGTCACCTCGCCGGTCTCTGGAGTCGAGACGACTACAAATAATATGCTGCCTGTACGGTAGCTTTAAGAACACCAACATAGATGGCCTTCCCACTGAACCTCACGACAGTCATCCGGAGCCACCCGCCCCTCCTGGGTACACCCTTGACTGGCCTGAGAGGTCTACTAGATGATATACCAGAGCTAACACCGTTCTCCATCACAGTGGATGGACGGTCCCGAACCGGCTTCTCCGTCAACCCACGACCACTGACCAACCGCCCCATCGCCATCAAGGATGCGAAGCAAGCTCATACTTGGATGGCTGCTCCAAGCCTCTCATACTGGAATAAGCAGCTGAACTCTGCCGTGTGGTGTGCCACGGCAGGATGTGGAGTAAGTTCCACCCTGCTTCACTCCTATTCTGATACTCCCGACGCTGTGCTCATCGCCAGCTGTCTCAGATTCCATGTGTACTTCACAGTGTGACGAATCCTCCATGAGTTGGGTGCAAACCTCCCTGATACAAACGACTTCGACCCACAGCTCAACAATCATAGCGTCTAAGCGGCCAGCAGACTACAGAGAGAGAGAGAGAGAGAGAGAGAGAGAGAGAGAGAGAGAGAGTTCAGTACTCACTAGACTATCGGTGGCATGGTGGTGACAACAGTGGCCTAGGGGTTATGTATGGTGACCCGAGACATGACTACTCAGGATTCCCCTATCGAACACCCTGATGAGTAGGCCGCCGGAAGACAGCGACATTCTCGTTCAATCCAGACTCCGACCATGGAGCACTGGTACAAAATATGCACATCACTGGCTTGCGGCAGGACTATCCAGATGTGTGGAGGTACTTTGTCCCACACACCACCTCAGGCCTCACACCGGCAGGGATCATTCAGATCAAAGAGTCCATGGAAGCACTGTGCTACTGCCTCTTTACAGCACAGACCAAGCTGCGTCATTCCATAGATGGTGTCAGCAGAGCAGACGTCCAGGCCATGTTCATCAGTCTCGTTGAAGATATGATCATCGTGGCAGATCCCAGCAGTCTTATTGCTAAGTTCCAGCAGGGGTTGCAGAAGGCCCATCGCAAATTTGACTTTTCCGGTTGATTCCAAGCAAAATGATCGTGAACATCGAGGACCTCCAAGTTAGGGTCTATTACAACATGATAGTCGGGGGAGTTCCCCCAGTGTCACATAGATGGTGTCAGCAGAGCAGACGTCCAGGCCATGTTCATCAGTCTCGTTGAAGATATGATCATCGTGGCAGATCCCAGCAGTCTTATTGCTAAGTTCCAGCAGGGGTTGCAGAAGGCCCATCGCAAATTTGACTTTTCCGGTTGATTCCAAGCAAAATGATCGTGAACATCGAGGACCTCCAAGTCAGGGTCTATTACAACATGATAGTCGGGGGAGTTCCCCCAGTGTCAACTTCGACTTCAACACTGATATCAACGCACCTACGCCTAGTACAGGCCATACAGTCGTTCCGACCCTGACACTGCAGCCAGTCGACACGACGCTTCCAATGGCAGCTCCGACCCCAACACAGCAGCCAGTCGACATGATATGACACTGCTTCCTGTGGAAGCTCTACGAGTGTTGTCAGGCCTAGCTATCGTGGTGCTCGGGATCAGCCTACTCCGCCACTAGTAAATCAGCTATAAGTCTATCCTGACTCTCTACAGTAGCAGTGGGGACCACGGTGAGACACTGAACCAGCTTGGCCTGCCCTACAGCCCCTATACACAAGGCCAACATGCACATTCAAGGGCTGGATGGTTCCACAGTGCATCCTTTTTCCAGCTTGTAGTATCGCAGAGCCTTGTTCAGCTCTGAGTCAGGCGAGGCCATGGAGGTCGGCAACTGCTGGAACACATCTGACAGATACTCCCGATCCTTGTAGAAACCTTTAGCTCGCAGGAGCTGCTCGACGATACTCCCGCCCATGATAAGGTATTCGAGGAAGCAGATCTGCCCCTTACCAAATCCTAGATAGAGCTTCACAACTGTCAGCTCCTCTGTCAGCTCAGCACCGGAGAGCTGAGCGAGCTCATCTGGGGTCTTCTTCTTGTAGTCCTTCAACTCCCTCCGGAAGACCTCATAGTACTTCTCACATAGCGCGAGCCCAGACATGTTTAAGATGTCTCAATAGAGAGATGAGTACGAACCCAGCCACCTGGCAGATGCAGACTGGGAAGATCTTATTAGCGCTATCGACAGGGGATGCAGACATTTAACAGCGTTGTATACTCAGTGCTTAAACAATGACGTCAACTGTACAGATCGTGAAGCAACTGCCCGAGACCAAGGCGAGTCATCAGAAGGTGGAGAACCTGCTGTGAACCAAGACACAGAAGTTACTGACCAAAGCAAAACCTCTGGCAGCCCATGTCGCCAGTAACGTGGCAGCGAATGTGGCCATGGTGAAGATGACAGGGGGAAATGAGGTTCCTCCTGCCGCCACTGTGGCTGTCCTCGCTACAGTGGTGAGTGGGGTGACAGGGCACTGTCTCGGAATAACTCACCCCATCACAAAGATTGCCCTCAGTGGTGCCTCCTACACTGTTGCCGCCAAGATCATGGGTGAACATGTTACACTAATGGAGGCCGCGGTTCTAGGGCTAGCAACGAGTGCAATGGCTGAGATCATCGTCGCCTACGTTTAACTCCTCTGAATAGTGAGAGATGGATCATGAAACCCCTGCAGCATATGAGGCATGGCATGCCGGAGGGTGGTGTGTAGCCCATAGTCGAGCACGTGGACTGAGGATCGTCAGGCCCAGGAATGGTGGACCGCCCACAAGGCGTGCCCCTGCAGAGAGGGCCAGTACCCTGAGCACTGCTACATATTGCCTTGGCTGACTGCGTGGTCCTCCTATGCCCAACCATTTCACTTGTGGTATGACTAGTAGGTTTAATCCATGTATATAGCACTATGACTCTGTCACTCGCAGACCTAGAAAGCAAAAGGCTAGGCGATCATGCTCACTTGGGCGAGGCACGTCTCGGTTCAGAGGACAATGTTATCCCTATCTCCTTCCTAGACTTCGATGAGAAGGGAGACCCGCGGGAGATCCGAGGTACCCTCTCAGCCTGAGATCTCATCAGGAACACTGATATAGTAGGACAATCGGCCATTAACAAGGCCAAGACTGTATACAAGGGGATGGGCATCAAAGACAGGGCAACGATGCGAGGTATGCTCCGACTCGATGGGGCTGGTGCCATCAATGTTATGGCTGACTCCTATGCACAAGACCTGGTTAAGGATCTCCTGAAACCACGGAGCTCATTCCAACAGGATGGTGTGAATCTCAGGGTAGGCACCATCGGCCTGAGCAATATCACTGTCGATGGCAAAAAAGGTGCTACCGCCAGCCTCCAGCTACCAGTGGTGAAGAAGTCAGGGTTTTTTGGTTTGCCGTTTAAGCCCACATGATAGTCATGGCTTCCCGTGCATGTATCATACAGATACAGGATGTACTAGACACTGTGGCTGCTGACACAGGCCCTCTATCTTCTCAGCTGCTGCTGGGATTTCATGCTTGATGCCTCCTTTACATCATTCGTATCCACCGAGGTGCAGGATTCCCTGCTCTGCAGGCGAAAGAGCTGGTGCAGGAAGTACTGCCGTTTAGTCTCCCAGATATAGACGAGGCTACCGCCGACCAAGTGCTAACCATCCTCCGCACGCATGTCTGTACCATTCGACAGTGGGCTGGCTGATGCTGGCCAGGTGGTGCTGATCATTGCCCCATCAGGACACGTGAAAAACATCTTGCTGCGGGCTCTCCTGGCTGAACATCTACACTCTCAATACATCCTTCTGGTGTCTGACTCCGCCACTGAGGCGGTTGACAGTAATGATCAATGGTACAATGACCCAATCACCAAGACGCAGAACCTGCAAGCACTGATGGAGAAGCTGCTGGCAGCCCGACTGAGAGAACCACTTGTTCTAGTTATCGATGAACCTGCAATGGACCAGAAGACAGTCACCTACCGCAGCAACATCACCAGGCGCATCCGGCACACACAGATAACTGTCTTCATCCTCTTTCAGAAGTACACCCGTGGGATCTCACCGGACATCTGCCACAATGCCCGGGTGCTATACATCAGCTCCAAGTGTGGACATGCCCTGCCCGAGACCATATACGACAGCCTAACCCTCAAGTTGACCAAAGGGGACTTTATCGCAGGTGTACAGAGGGCAGCTGAGCTGTACCGCTTCATCGTCAGCAACAAGAAGACAGGTGAGCTGTCACACTTCAAGCCATCTCTGGAAAAGGTGCAGACCTTCACCTACAAGCTGAATCCAGCCAGAAACTAGCCTGCTCTACGCGTCATCGCTGACAGACTGTCGGCTGCAACTTTTTTCATCCATCAGAAGGCTGTGCGGTCTCCACTACTTCGTCCGCAGTCTCTGCTACTTCGTCAGATGCTTAAGAAACTTCGTCAGAAGCTTGAGGAACTTCGTCAGAAGCTTGAGAAACTTCGGCAGTTTCGTCAGAAGCCTGTCACTTAAGCTGTTGCTGAAACTCTATCCACTGAAGGTCAAAGTGTAGGACTCACTCCTTCTGGAACTTCTCATGGAAGATCCACTTTTTCCATGCACGACTAGCATCGTGCTTGCAAGTGGATTTGATGAGGTGGTCCTGGTAGTTATCTGGGAATTTCAGAAATGCTGTTAGATTACTGGCCAATCTCCTGCGCCCTCTTTTATTGAAGATGTTCTGAATAGCCTCCTTGCAGCCAACAATGAGCCCCTCCTGAGTACCTTCTGCATGACTGGTGTCATGGCTCTCCACTACAGCGGCACTGACCCCCATCTGAAGTAGTTATTTGCACAAGACTGGAGGCTATCCAGCATATCTCGCTCTTCCTGGCTATGGAGGCTAAATAGAGCAGCCCACTTCCAGACCATTAGTAGATCTTTGGGATCGACTCTCGCCTTTTGGAGAGCTAGAATAACAGGACTGTTGGTTTGGGCCACAGCTAGGTTGAGTGCCCTACCCTGGGTGCTGTCAAACTTCCGGTAGAGTATCCGAGTCAGGAGTTCTTTTGTACTACAAGCTGGCGCTCCTTCCTCTATGGCGGCCAGTATCTCCGTATCAGACGGAGGTGTAACCTTGCCTCGCTCGTGGATAATATTGATGTCACGAAGCAGTCCTCGGACCCTGTCACAATGGGACAGTGCACGCCATGACCGTCGTGCTGACTGTTGTTCCGACTTGTCCTGCTGCATATAGACAATCTGCTGGAGAGCTTTATCAAACATGGCAGCCATTTAAAAGCTCTATATACCCAGACCTTAAACATGCTGCAGTATGTGCAACATCCAGATGGGGCCATTGAACCTGTGACATCACACCACACTGATGCTCGGAAGGACTGCCTGACAGTCATTCGACCCAGTATACACGATGAGAACCCATTGTCCACGCTGGGAAATACATCGACTTTGCAATCTTGGCACAGATCCACGAGATCAGGCGCCTGACACTTGAGTTCAAGCTTCAGAGCACAATAGAACAGGTAGAGCTCCCGCAGGTTCTGAACTGGTGGGAGATCGTGCAGAGCAACAGCACCGTGGGTGGACACCACCTATGTGAACGATGAGTACCGAGTCCTAGGTCCGCTGGCTTGTGGACCAACATTCTATGTGAAGGGAAAGGGGCACTACGCTGTGGGGTGTAATGAGGGGTTCATGGAATTCGAACTATGGGCAGGTGTCGAGAAGCCTGTGGCAGTTCCACTCTTAACCCTCCTCCAGAACACACATGTGAATCCGGCTGCCATGCAGGATAGGCTGTTCCTCCGGGTGTACAACGAGCAGCTCGCAGATGCACCAATGAAAGCCCCAAGACTTCATGTCTGGCATGACGAGAATGACCAGGAACTGAAGCAAATAGGTTCCAAACAGCGGAGCGTGCATGTTGAGCGAGAACACCAGCAGGCCCAAGCCACAGTTAACCAACGGGTAGAGCTGACATTGCATCATGGTGCATCGAACTGTGTCACCCTTGTGGTCCTGGTTCAGAGGGGAGGAGCCATCCAGCAGGTGGATAAGCTAGACGACTTCAAGCGTGTGGTTGCTGGGACCAATGTTCTTGGTGAGGTATGCGAGCTGGTTGACTGCCAACTCTCAGACAGAAAACTAAGTCATATGCACTTCTGCGATTAACCAGTGGAAGCGATGACCTTGAGTCGGCACTCGAGGGCCGTCACCACCTCGGAGGCAGTAACATCCCACCTAATCAGGTCAACCAGCTCAGCTTCAACATCGGAAACCTCATAGCTGGGACTCGCCCATTAGGTGTGACGGTGCTTTACTTTGGCTATGCTAAGGTATGCATGTCGAACACATCAGGTATTCAGCTTGAGCGTGCGTAGAGCACGACTCCTGTCGTCATCGCTACAGCTGCCACCACTACTATAAGCTCTGCTGTCTTCTGACCTGTCGATGCTTCATAGTCGAGCATTGGCTCAAATATCTTTACAGCCTCGTAGTACTCATCGAGACTCTCCTCTGCCTCTTTGAGTCTCTGGTTGGCCTGAGCTCGGAGTTGTCGTCGGCATGCCTCCATCTGGCGCATATGCTCGAGTGCTTTGCTGTACTCAAACTTCTCCTTAGACAGCTTCTCCATCGCCTGGTTATGACGCTCATGCTTGCCCTCTGCCGCCTTCTTGTCCCCAGTTCGCTAAGGCAAACAAGCCCGCATTCAGGATTGCGGAGGCCATGCTATAGACTACAGTTTAATGGAACTATATAGCTGCCCCAGCGATGGATATGCATGAACCAGAGGCTTATGAAGATCCAGTCGAGGATATAGATGATGAGGACTATGAGGAGGATTATGATGGGGATGATTATGATGCAGACGACTACGATGTAGCGGAGAGTGCGGGCGAGTATGATGATGTAGAGCCTAGTACACAGAGCGAAAGAAATCTATTGCACTTACATAAACGGTTCTATCGGTCCACTGGCAGCAGTTGGGGCTCTGCTCGCTCTGTTCACAACGAAGGCTGGCGAGACAGTCCGCAAGATCGCCAACAATGCTCTCCATGGGGGTGGAGAAGATTTCTGAAGCCACACCAGCCATTGCCTCAGTAGTAGGTATGTTCTTCGGAGTCAGCGGCCCTTGGCTACCGTATGTTGCCATAGCACGCATGGCTATCTTGGCCGCCGAACATTTAAGCCATACTATATAAGGATGGCGTCTCTGTACGACCTGTTCAAGTCCCTTAACTTCCGAGGCTTGGTCGATAAACTATGTTTAGTGAGGATCCAGCAGAGATTAGAGGCCAGTGTATAGATGTGTTTGAGGAGGTCTTCAGTGATGGTCAAATGAATGACGGCCATCTCTTCGTCTGTTTAGAGTTCACCCAGGCCATGCGCGACAGGATGGGAGGGGACGTCAGTGATGAAATCCGGGAGTTTATCAACCGTCTTTCTTGAGGAACTACGATCAGCCTGGTGGATATTACTGTGAGCCCCCTCAACTACTCAAGACTGCACGTCGCAAGGGCCACAACTTCACATTGGAGACAGCTAGCCAGTGGCTCAGCCGCCAGGTGATGTGGCAGATATACAGACCTCGTCCACGGCACATCAGGCATGCCCATTTCGAGGAAACTGTTCTGAACAGAGTTCACCAGGCAGTTGTTCTATTCCTTCCACATGACTCGGTTGGACGTAAGACCTACAAGTATGCCCTCACCATCGTCGATGTCATCAGCAGTTACAAGGCGGTCGTACCGCTCACAGACAAGTCAGCTGGCCAGGTGGCCCAGGCATTCCAGGGTGTCTACGAGGCTTCGGAAAAACCCCTCCAGTGGCCGGAATTGTTGCAGGTAAGGGTAAGGAGTTCAGAGGGGAGACTGCAGCCCTCATGCGGAAACATGGTGTGGCAGTTAGGCGAGGCGAGGTAGGGCATCACCGTTCCCAGGCTATCGTTGAGCACTGGAATCAGACACTGACAGAGAGACTGTTCCCACGCCAATACGCCCAGGAAATGGCCGCGCCGAGTGAACGTTCTAGAGTATGGTTGAGAGGGCTGCCTGCTGTGGTGGAGAGATCCAATGCCGAGGTTACTAGGCTAATCGGGAAGAAGCCGATAGAGGCTATCAGACACTCTCCTGGTCACAGCTCTAGAGGAGCAAACAAGGGAGAGGAGTGCCTACCACCTGATGCTCTGGTTCGGTACCTGTATGAGCCTGGTGAGCTGGAAGGTGGTCGACGGCGTGCAACAGATCCTAACTGGTCGATAGATGTTCACAGGCTTGACAGGTATGTGGAGGCAGAGTGGCGCCCTACACTGTACTACCTGGCATGCCAGCACGGAGTGCCTAGGCGACCATTTGTCATAGAAGAGCTTCAGCTAGTCCCTGAAGACACACAGCTACCACTCCCTAGGGTGCTAACAGGATACTCGATGAGCTCGGTATGTACCCCATCTGGCAGCACATGGTGCCTATCATAGTAAGCGGAGAGTCCGAGTTTTTCCTGCGCATACATCACCATACAATTTCAAAAACTGTTTACCATTTTAAATTCGGACCAGAAATGGCCGAGTTATCCACAAATGCTAATAGTGAGATTTGAACCTGTGATTTTTAGTTTACCAATAAACACAAAAACGAGAATCTAACACGTTATGTACCTCGGCCATGTATTAGTATCATTGCTGCGCTACATGTGGGAGATGTGGTCGATGTTCAGGAGCTGATATGTGGGAGTAGTGCGTGCATTGAGAGGTTGGTGGGCGAGGGATCACTGCATTATTTCTTGCTTCCACTCGTGTTCCAACTCGATAGCAGCATCCACATCAAAACTCCAAACCGTTTCTAAATAATTCATATACTTGAAGAGTTTGTCCATCGCTATAACAGTCATTGGACAATGCGTAAGGCATATTAGTGGAAATGACGAGCGGAATGTTGGGATCCCTGAGCTTCTCCTCCATTTCTCAAGATTTCGATCTGCATAGTTGCCCATATCACGCAATGGCCCAGGTACTTTTTCTCATTGCGCCGCACAGCCTACATCATGCATGCATAACTATAGCTCTTCAGGCCAGCCCAATGTGTGTACTATTGTTTGTAGATGAGCGTTTACACGTAGTTGAGTGTTTAGTGTATGTTCGCCGGTATATCAATGGATGCTGCGTCTAATTAGGTGTTAATGTGTTGCAGCTACTATTCTTAACTTTCAATGACTGTGCGAGTTGGTCTTGACGTGCTGTCTTACAGGTAAAGAGTAATTGTAGACATGTTTACCTTTTGCTAACAACGAGATTTGAACCTGTGATTTTACAATTTTAAAAGTGAATGATACAGCGCACTTACTCTCTTGGCCATGTATGTGTTAGTAAATATAGCTGATAAGTTATGTGTTCACAGGTTACTGAGCTATCAGCACTCTGGATCTTGACGTCACCTTACCTACATCGGCCATGTACGGATCAGTAATTATAGCTGATAATTATGTGTTCTCATTGCTGTATTGCTGGGCTTATCAGTCCCTCTAGACGTCTTGACGTCACTTCGAGATAACGTATATATTATAGACTGTAATTTTGTAGTTACCAGTGTGTTATTGATTTGTTTGCTATTATTGCACAAGTGTAGTTACCAGTGTGTTATTGATCTGTTTGCTATTATTGTACAACAATTAGTATCATTATTTGTAATCTAATTATCGGTTCTCCGTTGGCTCAGTTGATAACAGCACTGAATTCTAATAAAAAAAACATGGTTCACATCTCTCAAAAGACCTCGAAACGGTACGCACTAGTGTAGGGGTACAATGACAAGGTACAATGACAAAAAAAATAGGAGCAACGGAGAACCACTGAAAAACCCCTGCAGCGATAGAGAGAGAGAGAGAGAGGCCGGCGATAATAAGCGGGGGTTCTCCCGAAGAGGTGGTGTGGGAGTTTTATAGTTTTTAATTTTTAATTTTTTTAATTTTTTGTTTCATGACAGTATTACTCTTTACCCGTCGTTACCCGAGAAGCATGACATCACGTCAAGACCTTGGCTCTAAATGGGCGCTCAAGTAGTGTGATACTACCTCCCTCTCAACAACCTATGCCCCAGAGATTGAGAGGGCGGTGGGGGCCACAGATCGCCGAACGGCGGCCAGTTGAGGGAGGTGGTATCATTTTAATCCCGATACTACTACTGGCCTAGTACTTGTACTCGCTCGTCCTTAGCATGATCAGCAGTCTAATATTCATTGCCTTTCAGTTAGTATGGGGGGAATACAAACGTATTTTTGGATTTAACCCTCCTTATGTCAACAGCGCCTCAAAGCCTTGAAAATGATATTCATATCAATTAACCAATTAATGGTTATGGTTTTGAAAAAAATTATATTTTTGGCAGGCCATTAGAGTATAATTTTTTTACATTTACCACTGTAACTTACAAACATAGCTTTCTGTTGTCCTGAAAATGGAGCTTTCCCAAGGCCGCTATAGATGCCCGGGGTGACCATTAAATTTGGTTACCCAGTGTCCGTTTGCAGGCCAAGAGAATAGTATTTTTGAAAGTCCAGCACTGGAATGACTGGGAATGACTGGCTCAGTTACGGAGCCAGTCGTTCCAGTGGTAAAGTTTCTAAAACTTTCTTAGCTTACAAAATGGACATTGCTCAAGACCATTGCAGAGGCCGTTTTTAACGCTCTTGACCAGCAACTGGTCAAGTAGACACAAGAGTGGTCATAGAACCTTGTGTTCGGATTTGCTATATTTTCAACAGTTACATAGAGCTGTATGGCACTATTCTCTACCATGTGACATGGTAAGTATATCGCTAGAAATGACCTCTGTTTAGAAATTACAAATATAACGTTGGTTCTTCAAGAGAATGTACTACGCTATTATTCACATAGAAGTGCAAAACGGATATTATCTTATCCATCATGGTCTTGACTTTGATTAGTTATGGGTGACACGTCCAGATGACATGTTCTCGCCGCTGTAAGACGAGAAGTGTCACGATTGCCTAATATCACTGTCTATGCAAAGAGTGTAAGTCACTTCTTTATTCAACACCCATGGACAATGAAATATAATCATTAATGCCCGGTTTCCGTTAAATCAAGTCTGGGGGTATGGAAAATTCACAGAATGTGTGTTGTTTATTCGTGTGCGTTCTCTTGTAAGTGCGACTGTAGTTGTTTGTATGCGAGCGCAATGGGAATCAAGAGCAATCAGAGATTGCAGACCATTACGCTCTCCCCCTTTTTTGTCACATTGTACACAGTTTTTTGGACTTTCTGGAATTTTTGGAATTTCCCAAGTTTTTTAGAATTTCTTCGGATCACGCCCGAAATTGTGTAATCCCAGTGCATGGTCACACACTTTTTGTGTTAAAATTTGAGCAAAATAAGTCAAATAGATTGCGAGATGTCAACAAATCCAGAATTTGACCCGATGCGGATCCGGATACTTTTAACCGCATTATGGCCAACGTGTGCCACTCAGCTTATACTGCAGATTCCTACATTGCGTTAAAATTTCAGCCTAATCGACTCAGCAGTTTCTGAGATAGAGCCGCATACAGACGTCAAATAGGACAATATCGTAGCTCAGGATAGATCTCGTCCAAGGATAAGGTTTTTAACTGAGAATACTCAATGAATTCTCGCAGAACACAATTTTGAGACAAATTCAGACGAGACTATCCTAACATGTTGATACATAATAATTATATTATAACCATCCATAAATAATACAACAATTTCCATAGATATATGACAATTCGAGAACATCGCATGTTTCCTTATTGCGTATATTATTCAATAAGTTGTTGAAATGCCCACATTACTGGCTGATCCACGCATTAAAATATTTAGAATGATTGTTGTGACAGTGAGGATCATGGATAATAGGCAAACCAATAAGATACCAATGCACACTTAGAGTCGAGATATAACAGAAGTATCATTATCGACTTAGCCAACTTTGTCAGAGATCTATACATCCTAAGACAACTGACTCATATGCCGAGCACATGCTGTCATTGTCCAAATAATAACTATACCAGCAACATTATCAAAGAAAGATGTACTAATGTTTCTTGCACCCGTGAATTTAAAGATTTACTTCGGTAAAGGATATCATGGTTTTTTTATTATTTATTTAATGGGTAGTTGGACAATGCCTTGATTTATTAATATATGACGACCATCCGTCGGTTAGTGTAAATTCTTGACCTGGTTTTGCGTGATTAATCGACAAAGAGGGCGCTAATGAATAACGTACTCAATAACCAATCTTATTACAATATGAAGGCAGGAATTTTGATTTTGAAGGGGCACACATCCATTATGACAAATGTCTTCTTGAACTATGGCTATTGATCTGCTAATGTGCTTTGCACATAGTTTGATGTGTGTAATTGATATATTCTCAATGGATATCAGATATCAGAGACGCTCGCCTCGCATTCCAGAATCATATTCAAGGGCAAGTAAGACACAGCCATCGATGACTGTGAGAGGGCAGTCCATCAGCTATGTAATATTGTGACAATACAATATTACTGCACTTTTCATATCCCGGTCGCGTGTTGCCCTGGTGTAATAGGATTATGTAAAGTAAGGAATGGCGTCGTTATCTGAGCTCCATATATGTCAAAACGTTGTTGCACGACGTCACACTGTGGTTATTCTCTATTCTATGTGTTCATCAATGGCAGTACAATCAATCTTTCAGTGACATCAAGTAGTCCTGTTGTATTTCTGCTTTGATGTGGACGAAGCTATTCATTACAAAGAGAGCATAGTTGCCTTTGTCAATTTATGCCATTCTACTTGTAGTCTTCAGTATTCGTGTGTACCTGACTTAACAATACAAGTGTCACTTGAATATCACATATTTGTCATATGAATCATGCGTCAACTTAATCCAAACTAAGCTGCAATTATTTGAGATGTCACTAGGGTTAGGCTGAAGTTCCTTGCGTATTGACTTTCTTGACAACAGGACGACACGAGCACGATTTGCCAACAGTGCCCTGGTGCATTGATCATAGCTTTGCAAATAAGGAAGAAAGCAGTTACAACGGCAACAAATTCGACACTAGACTCACCTATATGGCATAATTCATAAATACAAATATACCCTATTAATGTCAACTTCTATTGAATACTTTGAACACAAGTTGACTAAAAATTGTTGCCACCTAGGTTAAGCGAATGTATGTTATTTGAATTCCATGTGGTGTATATCGGCGATGGTTTGAGAAAATTATTCCGAAGAACTGATACCTGCCAGTATTGGCAAATTAGTGCACCCATTGTAGTGTTTAGAAATGATGTCCTCTGAATCATGATTGGTCCGATCAACCATAGAATCGAACTCGGACGATTAAGAAACGAGCACTGCTCACTTTTCATGATTCGATTTGACTCGGCAGCTTCGAAAATATGGAAATGTGATTGGCTGCTGCATCTCGCCAATCTAAACTGATAGAAATAAAGTATGGTTCAGCAGTTGACGTATTATCATTTCACTTTTGGTTCTATCTGTGATGATTAATCTAGAATAAAATCGCTAGATAAATCATTTGATCTCTTAGACATTCGATTTATCATAAGCGATGCTTGAACATTTCAATAGGATATATTAAATTTGTTGTCTATAATTATCCGCACGCATTAAACGACAGCGGAGATATTGCAATCGCTTTGGTCTGTCCCTCCGTCTATTCGGCTATCCATCCGTCCATCTGTCCGTCTGTTCGTCCGGCTATCTGAAGCACTTTGGTGGAACTCAACCAACTTGTTATGTGAGTTACCCATGTGACTGCATGACACTATTTACGGTACGCCCCCCCCCCCCCGCCCATGGTAGGGGTGGGACATGGTGGAGTTGGGGAGGGGCAGAAAGTGAAAGTTGGCAGAATCCAACACAGTCTTGTATGATATTTACCCCTACGAATGTGGATTGCAAGACACTGTTTACATTAGCCTCCGCCACCGGGTGAGTGGTGGATAGAGTGGGGTTGGGGGCAGAAAGGCAACGTTTACGGAAGTGTACCAGCTTTAGTAGGCTAGTTACTCATATGATTGCTGATTGTGAGGCAATGGTTACGTTACGCTCCCCCTGGGGGCGGCTGGAGTGGGGTGGGATTGGAGTTGGATTGTGGTTGGGGTCGGTGTGTTGGGTGGGTTGGAAAGAATGCCAAAGATGGCTTAGTTAGCTATGCAGGTGATTTTATTGGCAATTATTCATGCAAATCCATTTGTTTATATCGTGTTTGACTTCTTCGAGTGCTCTTAGAATCAATAAGAAGGATGCAGCATTATCCTTCTATTACATGCCCTCTTCCTGCCATTAATGCCTAGTCACCCTCGTCCATCTAGACGAGCAGAATCGTTTTAGCTCACCTGTTCGCAGAACAGAAGAGCTTATGTCATCACCACGGCGTCGGCGTAGTTAACCTTTCTGTTTAGCTCAGTAACAGCTAAGCTACCAGGCGTATCGTAATCAAACTACATCTATCGCTATTACTGCATTTCTATCAATAGTACACTGCATTTATCCCATTCTCCCTGTATTTTCAGCTCAAAGACTTTGTTATTTCTGGTTAATGTTTGTGGTTACCTTGACTTAGTCGATACCTGTTTACTTTTTTGTTTATCTCAGCAACAGCTAAACTATCAGGGTTATAGTAATCAAACTTCATCTAAAGTTTTATTCCTATGAAACCTCCGCCGCTTCAACCATCAATAAGCATGATCGAGATCGCCACCAGTTCCCACCGCTCAACAATCATCTGCTATGACCAAGACGACCACCAATCGCCATCAGTCCAACGATCATTGAGCAGAGCATGAATAATCAATGTATGTACATATAACAGTCAATCTATTGCGCGATTGCTCCACCTTTTCAGCTTACAACTGTGACCTATATCAATCTAAATCTGATAATGTAAATCAATTTCACTTATTTCTTTCCTGCTCTTTTACGATTTGCCTTCACATGTATCCAAAACAAAGCAGCTGAATTAAATGTGATAAATTATCAGCAAAGATTACTTGTCTCAACCGCTCAAAACACAACCGAACTTAGGACTCAGGGAGCCCTGCGCAAAGTCCCTACACGCCGCCCTCCAAACTGTGCTTAGGAACGCGAGAAAGCTAGAGGCACGTTTCAAAGATATTGATGGGCCTACAATTGGGTGTCCTCCCTCGGAAAATTCTGAAATCCAGATGCTCTCAGAGGGCATCTCATACATTTCTGGAGGTAAATATTAAGTTTTGTTTCGGCGGAAAATTTGCCTAGTTTATCTAATATCTTTTCTTTCTTCTTTCTATGACCTATAAAACCGGGGCCCGCGACCTAATGCCATGCCAGACCAAACTATGGTTACATTAGACACATAACCTAACCACAAATACGCGGGATGAATAGTAAGTCAACATAAATGTTAACTTACAATATTTTGTAACTAATAGGACTGGAAGCTGTTGCTGGAGGCAGCCAAGATAGTAACACGATGTTCAACTGGCATTGCTTACTATACTTCTTAGAATAAATATTTCCTAATTTGCTAAAATAATTAGGCTGTGGGTCATATATGACCACATACACCAATTAGAAGAATAAATGGCTTGTTAGGTTGGTTGCTCCAACAGAGAATTCTGTATTTTTACCTTTCATTTGACGATTTTTGGAGATTCACAAAGGAAAATGTTTGCAATACATGAATTACACTTACTGGGACATTCCTCATAATAGATAAGACGTGCCATCAATACATAGGGGAATCATAGCTCTTGTTCGAATCCATTCCAAGAATGTCTACGTTGATTCGTTTAGATTTGACCTCAATTTCAATTTTATTTAGTTACAAACCCTGGTCAGATTGTGACAAATGGGCAGCATTTGGGGGTGGTGGTGATGGTGGTGGTTGGCTATTGCTACGTCACTGGATTTGGTGACATCAGTCTTATAGGTGTGTGTGTGTGTGTGTGTGTGTGTGTGTGTGTGTGTGTGTGTGTGTGTGTGTGCGCGTGTGCGTGTGCGTGTGCGTGTGCGTGTGCGTGTGTGTGTGCGTGTGCGCACGCGTGTGTGTGGGTGTGGGTGGCTGGGTGCGTGGGTGGTTGGGTGGGTGGGTGGTTGCGAGCGAGCGAGAGTGCGTGCGTGCGTGCGTGCGTGGGTGCGTGCACGCGCGTGTGTAATTTTAAGTGACACAGGGGCCCAAAATTAAGACAAAAAATATTTTGTCACTTTTTGATGCCCCTGTACAAATGCATTTGTTGCACTGCCTTAGGTTCCGCCCTGATTCCAAAAACACCATTGAACATTTTCAATATAACTACCAATCACGACCACTCTAACCATAATTGAACTTGCTCAAGGATACAAGCCATTTCCACCATTCCAACCATCATTGATCATGATGGGTGGTTGACTAGTTATGCTTGAAGACTTAAATATACTTCCTTCATTATCTTAACAATTTCATTAGTCTTTCTGGTGTATGTAAGTTGAAATCGGATTATCTTCTTTTCAGGCATCAAGCCTGAGTCAACATTGAAACAGTATGGCAAGCTCGATTTTAGTTACTTGATCAAAAAAACAAATTTCTGTGCTCCCTCTCCACTTGAGTATCAATCGAAAGCATTTGCTTATTCGGTATAATTTCACAATTTAGAAAGCATGAGAGAGGATGAAAATGACATGCGATAGAACATTTTTTGCAAAGGGCAAACACGTCCGCCAAATATATTGATTGTTACACATTTTAAATTTATACGAGATTAGGTAAATGATATTGGTTGACGAGTAGTGGCTAAATTAACAGCCACCAATCTGCTTAAAAGTTGTTGCCTAAATGTTTCCACCAAAAATCATTTATTACTACGCAGTGTTTTCCCTGTATAATTTCATGAACATGAGAGAGGGAAACTTTTCAAACGATTATGTGATCAATGAGAAATCAATATTCTGTTTGTTCTTTTTGTTACCTTTACTAGCGTAAGATAGCTCAGTGATATCTGGTCTCTTGAAAGAGAGAAAAAAGGAAATTCCGACCGGAATGATCGCCCTAACAAAGTTAAAAAGCTTCTAATAAAACAATGTCACTGTACGTAATGAAATCCGCGTTATTGTCTGTAATTGGAAGACGTCAGGGCGAAACAAACCTCGCAAACGTCATGCCGAATAACCTAATCGCATCAATGTCATTTACGTCTGGCACAAAAATACTTGCTCTAAATGCGAACAACCGGGTTAGCATTTTTTTATGGCTTCTATTGAGTTTTATACTAATTGCTTTATGATCACAGTAGTTCAGACCGAATGTTCTGCCTACATAGTCGTATTCTCTAAACTACGTAACATGAGTAGGAAGTTGTACGGTGTTGCTGATACTGTATGCTGAAAGTTTATTCTTTCATTACAGTAGGTAATCATCGACACAACTGTTACTACTACTACTACTACTGCTGCTGCTGCTGCTGCTGCTGCTGCTGCTGCTGCTACTACTACTACTACTACAACTACTACTACTACTACCACTACTACTACTACTACTACTACTACTACTACTACTACTACTACTACTACTACTACTACTACTACTACTACTTACTACTACTACTACTACTACTACTACTACTACTACTACTACTACTACTACTACTACTACTACTACTACTACTACTACTACTACTACTACCGCTACCGCCACCGTCACCGCTGCTACGACCACTAGGCACATACAAACATGGTGCTCAAGATAAATGAAATTATACTGCAGTATACGTTAATATACCCACATTCCATTTCACAGTGAAAACATATTACTTTAATTTCGCAAAGATAACTGAGATAACGAGGTCGATATAGGCGCCTGCCTTCTAAGACGATCATAGGATTAACTATACCCAGATGTATAGGTACAAGATGCATCCACCCAAATAATATTCGTTCTGAAATAATTGGCCTGAATGCTAAGTCAGTGCAGAAAAAGTATTCATTTATGAAACAGGAATTTGAATGCAATCCTTGAAACAAAGTCTAGAGAAAATAGGTTTTGTAAATTATGAATGACATACACTACGCTAGCTCAACACGCAATGGGAATTTCAGTAGTAGATGCCCACAAGTATCAAGTACGCAGAAGACGGCATGCGATCAGAACTCAATAGTGCGGTAACACCTTGGTTGGACCTGGACTGGTGTCTATAGTTTTTCTTGGTTGATTTTGGTCGTCCAATGTGTACACTTTTCAAATATATATATATATATATATATATATATATATATATATATATATATATATATATATATATATATATATATATATATATATATATATATATATGATGATCGCGTGCCACCCCTGTGCGATTTGAGAAATTAACGAAGGCGGGAAATATGGCTACTGCACACACACGCACGCACGCACGTGCGCACGCACGCACGTGCGCACGCACGCACACACGCACTAAGTATGATCGAATAAAACTCGCATGGCAGTCTTTGCTTCATATGTCTAACCAAATACACAGCAAATCACACACATCTTGGTATATTTGTATTGATCTAATCTTTGTTATAAGGAAGGGTTTAAATTAATAAAACATGCAGTCATTGGTACAGCCGTGCATCAAACCGTATGCATAAACACATGCGCATAGACAGTTTTGTGACATAACAATATAAGGATATAGAACGGGAGACACGCCCATACTTGAGACATACATGAACGGACATACAATTGTGGAAATGCATAGACATATAATTAGGCAGTACATCGACGCGCATGCGCACAAACAGAAATAGAATAGAAGAATAGATGGAAATAGAACGCACGCCTGAGAGACACACATATAAGCGCACATAGTGACATGGATGGTTGAAAAGCATGCATATAGAACGAACATCAGCAATGAATGGACAGAACACGCATGACACACAATATACTACTATGCTTAATGTAATTCGATTGTATTGCCAATGGATGAGTCTAGTCTTGCCTATGCACCGCCCATCTCTAGCTAAGCTTCGCCTATGCATTGCTCGTGTTGGGATAGATTTGTAAACTCTGGAACGTGACTTCCCAGAAACCCATTTTCAAGGTAACTATACAGAAGAGCTGCTGGATATTTTGAAACTAATTTGACTGAGGGTTGTTGCTGCCTATGGTACAGATGATTCAGAGCAGAATATTGTTCGAAATAAAGTATGGCCTAGAGAAGCAATAGCGCCCAGTGAAATTAGTTTCAAATTATTCAGCCTAATGTTTATTAAATGATAAATACATACAATTAGTACAAATGACGGACTAGTCTAGGTTCATGACGGTGTATTGTCTGTCAATTATAGTTGTGGCGTCAACCTATATGCGATGTAATTATATATGACGTCAATACTTGAGTGGCTGGTTGGATTTCGTCAATTGCATGAATATAGTAACTGTATGCTAACTTGTAAGCGAGAAGGTGCCACGTTTATGGTTAGAGTGTATGCGTCGGTTGAGTTTAGGTGCTCGATAGAGATACCAACTGTGAGAGCCGACCCAGCTTTGAAAGTATAGTTTCTAACCGCATACGTTTATGAATAGGCCTAAGGCATATCTAATTGTCGAGGAACTACATGTGCTTGGTAAGATCCCGATATACTGCCTTATAGCTTGTGGTACTATAATTGCAAAAAATCAATTTCTGAAACGCGGTTGTTTAGTTGTTGAAAGACATATCTCTATGGCAAGCATAGAAAATTATAAACACATACATTTAATCGAGTCTCAGAAATTGTTTTTGCAGTTAATCTCTTCATAACATGCCTGCATGAACGAAGCGCGAGGTCGCTTTCACAATATCTTATCATGCTGATTATGTTTTACCAAGAAGTGACAGGGTATTATTATTGAAGTGTAGCGCTTTGCTAATTCACCTTTCCAGAGTATCCATCTATCAATCTGACGTCATAATCAGCTAAGTGGCGTGTAGGATGCCGTCATAATCATTACGTCATAAATGATTATATTTGGCCCGTCTTTAACTCTTAATAGTCCGACACGTTATACGATTTGTATGTCCTTACCATTCAATAAACATTCTGTTGAATATTTTGAAAATAATTTGACTGGACACTGTTGCTGCCATAGGCGGCAACATCACCCAGTAAAATTTGTTTCAAAATAGTTAGCAGCTTACCTGTATAGTTTTCTGGACATTGATAGTCAGGGAGCTCAGAGATCGATCGATCCGGACACGGACGTGGTGTGGGTGGAGCTTAGATTGAGATGGGCGGTGCATAGCTAAAGGTGGAAAGGTCCAGTGTTACTTTGAAACAACTTATCTTGTAGCAGATGTGAGAATATGATATTCATTAGTTATTCTTGTTTTGGGTTACTGTTAGAACTACTTTCTGTACAGGTAATCTACTAGTTGCACGTTGCTGATGAACTCTCTTGCAACACTGATAGGTGTAGCCATTCATTGATCTCTGTACAAGGTATCGAGTTGAGACATCACTGATATAGACTTCTGCCTCGCATTAATGTGTGATACATCATTCTGAAGTTGTTTCCCGTAGTAGATGATACTGGTGTCAAAAATCGTTGTCTCCCTAAAAAGAAAGACGTTCATTATACATAGGGTGGGTCTTGGAGAGGGTCCGCATTCAACCACTCCTCCCCAATAAACAATGCCGAAATCGAGATGCGCTCAGAGGGCTTCTCATGTGTGTCTGCCTGCCTGCCTGTCTGCGTGCACGCGTGCATGCGTGCATGCGTGCATGCGTGCCTGCATGCCTGCCTGTTTGTTTGTAAGCATCCAATCTCGGTTAAGATTTTGGCTTAGGTCAATATATAATATGATATCTCAGGATTGGTTCACCCTATTGTGATTAAACTTGTAGACAAACTCTCCTATATCAAGGGGATGATTTACTGGATATTATTAAACCGCTTCCAGCTTGGGAGAATTGAAGCAGATTTGGCTGAAAAGGCCCTACTGGGGTAAGTTTCAGAACGTGTATATAGAGTGTTTATTGGTCAGTTATTGGCTGGAAATTTTGTATTTACTGTCACATTTACCGAAAATTGTCAACAGAGCTTCTACCCATTTACCTGCTAGACAGATATCGACCAAACTTGGCTAGATGGAACATATTGTGGCAGGCTCCAGAACGTAGATTCAGAATTTTACTTGATACAGTTTTTGAGTGAAAATGTTAGATTTTATGAAAAATTTCCTAAATAGTCAAAACGTATCTCCTGCATAATCACATTAGCGATTTCAAGCGGACTTGGCTGGAAGATCACTGGGGTGGTAAGTTTCACAAACGTGTATACAGAATTTTGATTGGTCGATCTTTCTAGCGACCATCATAGGATTTTTCTAATTATTTAAAAAAAATCAATTAAAAGCCTACTTCTCATTAACCCCTTGACAGATTGCAACAAAACTCGGTTGGAATGGCCCTAGGTTAATATGCTTCGGAAATTCTATGTGGAATCTTTATTGGTCAATTTTCTGGGGGCCATCTAAGATTTTCCGAAAATTTTCAGGAAATCAGTTAAAGTATTTAAAAACGCCGACCCAGGTATTTACATAGTTACCTATGCATACCTGCCAGTCTGCAAACTTCCGTCAAACCTCCTATGTGTGAGTGAGTGGGTGAGTGAGTGAGTGAGTGAGTGAGTGAGTGGGTGAGTGAGTGAGTGAGTGGGTGAGTGAGTGAGTGAGTGAGTGAGTGAGTGAGTGAGTGAGTGAGTGAGTGAGTGAGTGAGTGAGTGAGTGAGTGAGTGAGTGAGTGAGTGAGTGAGTGAGTGAGTGAGTGAGTGAGTGAGTGAGTGAGTGAGTGAGTGAGTGAGTGAGTGAGTGAGTGCGTGAGTGAGTGAGTGAGTGAGGGAGGGAGGGAGGGATGGGGGGAGGGAGGGAGGGAGGGAGGGAGGGAGCGAGCGAGCGGGTGAGGGAGTGGGTGGGTGGGTGGGAGGGTGGGTGGGTGGGTGGGTGGGTGGGTGGGTGGGTGGGTGGGTGAGTGAGTGAGTGAGTGAGTGAGTGTGTTATGCTTTTTTGTTTATTCCGAACGGGTGCATCGTGTTGAGTTCTTTGATCCAGTAGTGTTCTCTGTTTAATCTTAGTTTTTTGTTATCTGTAAAAATTCTTTCAATTGGTCTTATCGTGATGTCTTTCATAGAATGTCTTGGATGGTTGAAATGCCATGAGATTCTCGTGTCTGTTTGGTGTCGGATTGCATGGATATGTTGTGTGAGTCGTTTGCTGAGTGTTTGACTTGTTTCTCCTATGTATTGAGAGCTGCATTGTTTGCATTCTATGAGGTAAATAATGTTGGTGGTATTGCAGCTCATTTGTGTGTTGATTTTGTAGTCTTTACCAGTGACGAAACTAGTGAATTTGTCAGCAGTGTTCATGTATTGTTTGCATGTGATGCAATTGTTGTTGTTGCATTGTCGGAGTGTCCCTACTATGTCGTGAGTGTCATTTGGTGTCGGTACGATCTTATTGTTAGCATCTGGATTTTTTATTTTAATTAGGCTAGAGTGGACTAGGTGGTCCCTAATGCTTTTATTTTTCTTGAATGCTACTACTGGGTAGTTGGGAAAAATTGGTGCTAAGATTGGTGAAGACAAGATGTACTTTTCCCAGTAGGTTCGAATGGATTTGCCTATGTGTTCTAATGATGGGTGGTATTGTAGTATGCAAGCTGGCCTAGGCTGTTTTTGTGTGGGTTGTTTGTAAAGAATGTCTTCTCTCTGTGTGTTCTCGGTTTTTTCTATGATGGCTTTAATTTCTGTCTCTTTGTATCCCCGGTGGATGAATGCATCTGTTAGTTCCTGTGTGCGTTGTTTTAATCTAGTAGGATCTGTGATGATGCGTTTGTATCTTAATGCTTGGCTGTAGATTATGGAATGTTTTGTGTTTTTAGGGTGGCTTGATTGTTTGTGAAGATACTGTTGTTTGTCTGTAGGTTTTCTGTATAGGTCCAATTTAAGTTTGTTATCTTCTTTGTATACCATTGTGTCCAAAAATGGGATTTTTTCCGTTGAATATTCCAAGTCAAATTTTATTGTGGGATGCTCTTTATTCATGTGTGCGTGAAATTCAAGTAGTTCGTTCTCACTGGTGTTCCAAATGAAAAATATGTCATCTATGTATCTAACTAAGTGGGATGGAGTGCTGCCCATCCATGTTGATAACATTCTGCTTACTATGGTGTACACGTAAATGTTAGCATATTTGACAGCAAACTTGGCTCCCATGGCTGTTCCATGTGTTTGTATGTAGTAGTCTTCATTGAATTGGAAGCTGTTTTTTGTAAGAATGTATCTCATTATTTGGGCCAATTCGTCTGGGTAGATGTGTGCAGGTGTGTGGTTATTGTTGTTTGTGTTTGTTTTTTCAAGTGTATGTCTGTAATGTTCTGTGACAATCTGTATGCCTTCTTCGTGTGGGATGTTTGTGTATAGTGATCTGACATCCATTGTGCATAGGATTGAGCCAGCATCAACTGTAGTGTTTTCTATATGTTGGATGAATGCAGTGGTGTCTCGTAGTAGATTTGGGATATCATTTTCCGTGTCTTTTAGTAGGTGGTCTGTGAATTCATTAATGCGTGACGTGGGCCATCGCAGTTGGATACAATCGGGCGTCCGGGTGGAGGTATTTTGCCTTTGTGTATCTTAGGGTTAATGTAGATGCGCGGAGTTCTGACTTTGAATTCGGTGAGATATCTGTGTGTCTGTCCTGTGATGGCTCCGGTGATTAGAAGTTCGTTAATGTATGCATCTATGGTGTCTTTATATTCTAAAGTGGGATTTTCACTGAGTTTGGTGTAGTATGCGACATCTGTAAGTTGTCTGTGTACTTCTGCAATGTAGTCTGTTTTGTTGAGAATGACTATTGCGGAGCCTTTGTCTGCTGGTCTGATGACTATGTTTGTGTTATTAGCTAATGTTTTGAGGGCTGTTTTCTCATGGTGTGTGATGTTGGATCGTGGTGACTTGTCGGGTGGTTTGGTGATAAGCTTGGTGAGTGATGACCGGAGTTTGTTGATGGCATTGGGTGTTGTGCTTGGTCTCCATTCTGAGGGTAGTTTGAATTTGGACGGTGCTGTGGGTTTTTCAAGGTTATTGCTGTAAAAGTAGTATTTGCATTCTAACTTCCTGATGAATTGATCTATGCAATGTATTTGTGTGTCTGGTGATATGTGGTGTGGTGTGCGTACAAATGAAAGGCCTTTGTTTAGAATGGAATTTTCTGTTTTGGTAAGTTTGTGGTTGGACAGGTTAACGACAATATCTGGTGTTGTTTTTTGTTTGTTGATGATGCGTTGTTTTCTGCGTTTTTGTAGTTGTGTACCTGATGTTAAACGTCTAATTGGCCGATTATTTCTAAGAGTAGTTTTTTCACATTTTCGTTTTTGGATTGTTTTATGGCTTCGGCATATGATTTGGTTTGTGGTGTGCTTGTACTTGTCTGTGATGTTGTTTGGATGGGTTGGGTTCTGGGTTGGTGTGTTGAGTGTGTGATAGGTAGTGTTCTGGGAAGGTACATCTGCTCTCTTGGTGGTGATGGATGTGCGTGGTGGATGGGAGGTGGTTGTCTTGAGTAGGGTATTATAAAGTGTCGGTTGTTTGTGTAGTGGCGGTTGGTTTGTGATGTTTGTTATGGTCCAACTTGCCCTGGTTTGAAGGTGGTTTGTGGTGAATGTGGTTTGTTCTGTATGTGTGGTGCTCCCCCGTTTTTTGGCAGGGGAAGTGGGTTACTCCTCGGTTGTCTCTCTGTGTTGATCTGTGGTTGCTGTTTGAGCTGTGTAGGTCTAAACCATTGAGTTGTGGTTTGGTTGTTCTGTGGTGTTTGTGGTCTTGTGTATGTACGTGGGTTTTGCTGTGTGTGTTGTCTTTGTGCTGGTTGAGGTGTTGGCAACAGCGGTGGTCTGTGGCGTCTCTCTGTTGGTGCGTGTTGTGCTGGGTGTACTTGCTTCTGCGTGTGGTTTATTTGATGTTGTAGATCCATCAAAGGCGGGGTGTTTGCCTTTCGCATGACTGGATTTTGTGTGCTTTGTTTGTGTGTGTCATTGTGTGTCCTGTTTGTGTTTGTTGTGTGTGTCTATATGTTGGTTGTGGCGAACTTAGCAGCTATCCTGTGTGCCTTAGCAACAGCTCTGTCCGCTTCGTATGTGTGTGAGTCTAACAGATTCCCTTCAATTATGTGTGCTTGCTGTTTGTGGTAGTGTAGTTTTTTGTAGTAATGTTCTAGGATTGCGTGTTGGATGCTGTTAGCCGCGGCTTTTAAGATCGAGTCGATCTCTGCAGTGGTTTCTGTGTTGGGGTCTACGATGGCTAGTGCTATGTCTGGCTTAACGATATGTGTGTTGCTCTTGATGGCATGTTCTATGTTCTGTATGTGGTGCTGCAGTTGTTCTGTTTTGTATAGGGATTTGTATAGTTGCTGAAATGTGTTTTCGTGCTGTTGGTTGACAGGGTGCTCTAAATCGTCTTTGCTGAAGATTGGTGGTAGGCGTGTCTGTGTTTCTGCATCCGTGTGTGCTTTTGTTGTTAATGTGGTGGTGTTAGTAGTGGCTGCAGAGGTGGCCGATTGTTGTAGTGGTGGTGGTGACGGCGGGGTGGTTGCTGTTGGGTTGTGCGTTGTAGTTGTGTGTTCTTCTGTAGGGTTGACTGATTGTGTGGTTTGTATTGGTGTGGGTGTGGACTTTGGGTGTAACTCTGTCTGGCTCCTGGTCTGTGGCCTGTTATCCTCTGGATTCATAGTGGACAGGTGCGTGCGCGCGCGTGTGTGTGTGTGCGCGCGCGTGTGTGTGTGTGTGTGCGTGTGCGCGCTTGTGAGTGTGTGTGGTTAAAAACAAGATTGGAAGATATGGTGTCTGTTTACGAAGATATATTATATTGTAAGCAAAACAAACATATTATTACAGTATATATATTACAATAAAAACTTACGTTTGTTGATTTCTGTTGGAGGCCATATTTCCTAGTATATTTGCACTAAAACACTAAAGTGGCTAAGCTATTATGAAACACTAATCTGGCAAAACTGTTATAAAACACTAATCTGGCTTAAACTTTTGTCAAAACTTATAATAAGGTGGTCCTAAAGTGGCTAAGCTATTATAAAACACTAATCTGGCAAAACTATTATAAAAACACTAATCTGGCTAAACTATAATAAGGTGGTCCTTAGGATCCTTTCGGCTGTTGTTACCTTCATCAGAGGACATAACTAATGCTGTGTTTAAACATGGTATTTATAGGGGAGGTTCTAGGGTGAGGTGGGGTGAGGGGAGGGGAAATTATTAGTTGGATTGAATGTGGGTTGACCATCAAAGGATGTTTATAGAGTTCGAAGTACTATTATTCGCCATGGAGTGAATGTGGGTTGGCCATCAAAGGATGTTTATAGAGTTCAAAGTACTATTATTCGCCATGGAGTGATTAACACCTTGTATGGGTTCATAATACAAAGGGGTCGATAAGGATTCAAAACTAATTTGGAAAGGATTAACCGCCTTTGGTGGTGATGGTGGTGATCGGGCGGCTATGTTCTAAGGGATTGGAATTCATATTGATTATGCTTGTAGTTGAATAGGTTAGACTCGAAAATGATTAAACATAGCCGCCCGATCACCACCATCACCACCAAAGGCGGTTAATCCTTTCCAAATTAGTTTTGAATCCTTATCGACCCCTTTGTATTATGAACCCATACAAGGTGTTAATCACTCCATGGCGAATAATAGTACTTTGAACTCTATAAACATCCTTTGATGGCCAACCCACATTCACTCCATGGCGAATAATAGTACTTCGAACTCTATAAACATCCTTTGATGGTCAACCCACATTCAATCCAACTAATAATTTCCCCTCCCCTCACCCCACCTCACCCTAGAACCTCCCCTATAAATACCATGTTTAAACACAGCATTAGTTATGTCCTCTGATGAAGGTAACAACAGCCGAAAGGATCCTAAGGACCACCTTATTATAGTTTAGCCAGATTAGTGTTTTTATAATAGTTTTGCCAGATTAGTGTTTTATAATAGCTTAGCCACTTTAGGACCACCTTATTATAAGTTTTGACAAAAGTTTAAGCCAGATTAGTGTTTTATAACAGTTTTGCCAGATTAGTGTTTCATAATAGCTTAGCCACTTTAGTGTTTTAGTGCAAATATACTAGGAAATATGGCCTCCAACAGAAATCAACAAACGTAAGTTTTTATTGTAATATATATACTGTAATAATATGTTTGTTTTGCTTACAATATAATATATCTTCGTAAACAGACACCATATCTTCCAATCTTGTTTTTAACCACACACACTCACAAGCGCGCACACGCACACACACACACACGCGCGCACACACACACGCGCGCGCACGCACCTGTCCACTATGAATCCAGAGGATAACAGGCCACAGACCAGGAGCCAGACAGAGTTACACCCAAAGTCCACACCCACACCAATACAAACCACACAATCAGTCAACCCTACAGAAGAACACACAACTACAACGCACAACCCAACAGCAACCACCCCGCCGTCACCACCACCACTACAACAATCGGCCACCTCTGCAGCCACTACTAACACCACCACATTAACAACAAAAGCACACACGGATGCAGAAACACAGACACGCCTACCACCAATCTTCAGCAAAGACGATTTAGAGCACCCTGTCAACCAACAGCACGAAAACACATTTCAGCAACTATACAAATCCCTATACAAAACAGAACAACTGCAGCACCACATACAGAACATAGAACATGCCATCAAGAACAACACACATATCGTTAAGCCAGACATAGCACTAGCCATCGTAGACCCCAACACAGAAACCACTGCAGAGATCGACTCGATCTTAAAAGCCGCGGCTAACAGCATCCAACACGCAATCCTAGAACATTACTACAAAAAACTACACTACCACAAACAGCAAGCACACATAATTGAAGGGAATCTGTTAGACTCACACACATACGAAGCGGACAGAGCTGTTGCTAAGGCACACAGGATAGCTGCTAAGTTCGCCACAACCAACATAAAGACTCACACAACAAACACAAACAGGACACACAATGACACACACAAACAAAGCACACAAAATCCAGTCATGCGAAAGGCAAACACCCCGCCTTTGATGGATCTACAACATCAAATAAACCACACGCAGAAGCAAGTACACCCAGCACAACACGCACCAACAGAGAGACGCCACAGACCACCGCTGTTGCCAACACCTCAACCAGCACAAAGACAACACACACAGCAAAACCCACGTACATACACAAGACCACAAACACCACAGAACAACCAAACCACAACTCAATGGTTTAGACCTACACAGCTCAAACAGCAACCACAGATCAACACAGAGAGACAACCGAGGAGTAACCCACTTCCCCTGCCAAAAAACGGGGGAGCACCACACATACAGAACAAACCACATTCACCACAAACCACCTTCAAACCAGGGCAAGTTGGACCATAACAAACATCACAAACCAACCGCCACTACACAAACAACCGACACTTTATAATACCCTACTCAAGACAACCACCTCCCATCCACCACGCACATCCATCACCACCAAGAGAGCAGATGTACCTTCCCAGAACACAACCTATCACACACTCAACACACCAACCCAGAACCCAACCCATCCAAACAACATCACAGACAAGTACAAGCACACCACAAACCAAATCATATGCCGAAGCCATAAAACAATCCAAAAACGAAAATGTGAAAAAACTACTCTTAGAAATAATCGGCCAATTAGACGTTTAACATCAGGTACACAACTACAAAAACGCAGAAAACAACGCATCATCAACAAACAAAAAACAACACCAGATATTGTCGTTAACCTGTCCAACCACAAACTTACCAAAACAGAAAATTCCATTCTAAACAAAGGCCTTTCATTTGTACCCACACCACACCACATATCACCAGACACACAAATACATTGCATAGATCAATTCATCAGGAAGTTAGAATGCAAATACTACTTTTACAGCAATAACCTTGAAAAACCCACAGCACCGTCCAAATTCAAACTACCCTCAGAATGGAGACCAAGCACAACACCCAATGCCATCAACAAACTCCGGTCATCACTCACCAAGCTTATCACCAAACCACCCGACAAGTCACCACGATCCAACATCACACACCATGAGAAAACAGCCCTCAAAACATTAGCTAATAACACAAACATAGTCATCAGACCAGCAGACAAAGGCTCCGCAATAGTCATTCTCAACAAAACAGACTACATTGCAGAAGTACACAGACAACTTACAGATGTCGCATACTACACCAAACTCAGTGAAAATCCCACTTTAGAATATAAAGACACCATAGATGCATACATTAACGAACTTCTAATCACCGGAGCCATCACAGGACAGACACACAGATATCTCACCGAATTCAAAGTCAGAACTCCGCGCATCTACATTAACCCTAAGATACACAAAGGCAAAATACCTCCACCTGGACGCCCGATTGTATCCAACTGCGATGGCCCCACGTCACGCATTAATGAATTCACAGACCACCTACTAAAAGACACGGAAAATGATATCCCAAATCTACTACGAGACACCACTGCATTCATCCAACATATAGAAAACACTACAGTTGATGCTGGCTCAATCCTATGCACAATGGATGTCAGATCACTATACACAAACATCCCACACGAAGAAGGCATACAGATTGTCACAGAACATTACAGACATACACTTGAAAAAACAAACACAAACAACAATAACCACACACCTGCACACATCTACCCAGACGAATTGGCCCAAATAATGAGATACATTCTTACAAAAAACAGCTTCCAATTCAATGAAGACTACTACATACAAACACATGGAACAGCCATGGGAGCCAAGTTTGCTGTCAAATATGCTAACATTTACGTGTACACCATAGTAAGCAGAATGTTATCAACATGGATGGGCAGCACTCCATCCCACTTAGTTAGATACATAGATGACATATTTTTCATTTGGAACACCAGTGAGAACGAACTACTTGAATTTCACGCACACATGAATAAAGAGCATCCCACAATAAAATTTGACTTGGAATATTCAACGGAAAAAATCCCATTTTTGGACACAATGGTATACAAAGAAGATAACAAACTTAAATTGGACCTATACAGAAAACCTACAGACAAACAACAGTATCTTCACAAACAATCAAGCCACCCTAAAAACACAAAACATTCCATAATCTACAGCCAAGCATTAAGATACAAACGCATCATCACATATCCTACTAGATTAAAACAACGCACACAGGAACTAACAGATGCATTCATCCACCGGGGATACAAAGAGACAGAAATTAAAGCCATCATAGAAAAAACCGAGAACACACAGAGAGAAGACATTCTTTACAAACAACCCACACAAAAACAGCCTAGGCCAGCTTGCATACTACAATACCACCCATCATTAGAACACATAGGCAAATCCATTCGAACCTACTGGGAAAAGTACATCTTGTCTTCACCAATCTTAGCACCAATTTTTCCCAACTACCCAGTAGTAGCATTCAAGAAAAATAAAAGCATTAGGGACCACCTAGTCCACTCTAGCCTAATTAAAATAAAAAATCCAGATGCTAACAATAAGATCGTACCGACACCAAATGACACTCACGACATAGTAGGGACACTCCGACAATGCAACAACAACAATTGCATCACATGCAAACAATACATGAACACTGCTGACAAATTCACTAGTTTCGTCACTGGTAAAGACTACAAAATCAACACACAAATGAGCTGCAATACCACCAACATTATTTACCTCATAGAATGCAAACAATGCAGCTCTCAATACATAGGAGAAACAAGTCAAACACTCAGCAAACGACTCACACAACATATCCATGCAATCCGACACCAAACAGACACGAGAATCTCATGGCATTTCAACCATCCAAGACATTCTATGAAAGACATCACGATAAGACCAATTGAAAGAATTTTTACAGATAACAAAAAACTAAGATTAAACAGAGAACACTACTGGATCAAAGAACTCAACACGATGCACCCGTTCGGAATAAACAAAAAAGCATAACACACTCACTCACTCACTCACCCACCCACCCACCCACCCACCCACCCACCCACCCACCCACCCACCCACCCACCCACTCCCTCACCCGCTCGCTCGCTCCCTCCCTCCCTCCCTCCCTCCCCCCATCCCTCCCTCCCTCCCTCACTCACTCACTCACTCACGCACTCACGCACTCACTCACTCACTCACTCACTCACTCACTCACTCACTCACTCACTCACTCACTCACTCACTCACTCACTCATCTCACTCACTCACTCACTCACTCACTCACTCACTCACTCACTCACTCACTCACTCACTCACTCACTCACTCACTCACTCACTCACTCACTCACTCACTCACTCACTCACTCACTCACTCACTCACTCACTCACTCACTCACTCACTCACTCACTCACTCACTCACTCACTCACTCACTCACTCACTCACTCACTCACTCACTCACTCACTCACTCACTCACTCACTCACTCACTCACTCACTCACTCACTCACTCACTCACTCACTCACTCACTCACTCACTCACTCACTCACTCACTCACTCACTCACTCACTCACTCACTCACTCACTCACTCACTCACTCACTCACTCACTCACTCACTCACTCACTCACTCACTCACTCACTCACTCACTCACTCACTCACTCACTCACTCACTCACTCACTCACTCACTCACTCACTCACTCACTCACTCACTCACCCACTCACTCACACATAGGAGGTTTGACGGAAGTTTGCAGACTTGCAGGTATGCATAGGTAACTATGTAAATACCTGGGTCGGCGTTTTTAAATACTTAGGCTTCATAAATCAGTTCCGTCATTTTTGTATCTAATAACAGATCCCTCGCATACACACACATACGCACATATGCATGCATAGACACACAGACGCACACGCACGCACACGCACGCACATACACAAACACACACACATATACGCACGCACACACACACACACACACACACACACACACACACACACACACACACACACACACACACACACGAGGTTTGATGGACACTAATGACCAGTATGCACACATAGATTCTGTCTAAGTGAGACATACAAAATCATTTATGCTGCAGCAGTGATGTTAACTTCCCAAGTCCATCATTATGTATCCCATGATGATCCCTCACGCACACACACACACACACACGCGCTCCAAGCGCAATTATCTGGATCCCACCAACCCCCGCCCCTTCATAAGATTGACAAGCACACAAACACGCATACACACAGACATACATGTCCCCCCCAAACGTAAATAAATCTTTTTCAACTCAACAGACACCATGACACACACACACACACACACACACACACACACACACACACACACACACACCACGGATTGGCAGATATGCGCCCACCAAGCGTAAATGTCTGGATCCATCCCCCATAACAATGACAAATATGCACGCATATACACGCACGCACAGACACACACACACCAGGGATTGGCAGGCATGCGCCCCCAAGCGTAAATGCCTGGATCCCACAACACACCCTTTTTTAAGGAGCTTTTTCAAGATATTTTAAAGATTGGCCAGCACACAAACACGCACACTCTCGACAGACACCATGACACACACACGCATGCACGCACACCATAGATTGGCAGACATGAGCCCACAAAGCGAGACATGCGCCCACCAAGCGTAAATATCTGGATCCATCCCACATCACCCGCCCCCATATAAGATTGGCAGATACGTACGCAGGCACACACACACACACACACACACAAAAGCATAACACACTCACCCACTCATTCACACACACACCCACCCACCCGCCGACCCACGCACTCACCCACTCACTCACTCACTCACTCACCCACTCACTCACTCCCACACTCACTCACTCACTCACTCACTCACTCACTCACTCACTCACTCACTCACTCACTCACTCACTCACTCTCCCACTCACTCACTCACTCAGTAGATAGATTCGGTCTAAGTGAGACATACAAAATCATTTAAGCTACAACAATATTATAATGTAAAAATGCACATATGTATATTATGCCCCCACCCCCCCCCCCCCCCCCCAATCTACTACCCCCCTAGAATGTTTTACTTCGCCACTCTATTTTATTTCCCAGGTGTACCATCATCAGCGACAGCATCTGTAGGAACTTACCGCTGCCAAATGACCGAACAACACTACAGATGTACCCAGGAGCAACCTTTGAAAAGATCACAGAGAAAATACTGAAGAGAACCATCCTGCTAAACACCGACATCATCATCATACACATAGGAACCAACCACATCGAGCGAGATCCTCCTGCTGCCATCCACAGAAAGATGATCGCACTCATCAATCTTATCAACACATCAACAAAGCACAACCCAACCATAGCGATAAGCTCCATCCTACCGAGACCAAAAGATCACCACAAGACTGACACAAGATGCAAGACCACCAACGATCTCTACAAAGCCATAACCAACACCAAATTCCTCAGAACCTACAGAACATTTCTCCAGTATGGACAACCAATACATGGGATATACACAGATGGATTACACATCACCAATGAAGGCAAAATTAAACTATCAAACTTTTATAGCCAAGCCTTAAGCCATATGTAAAGTGTAAATTTAATTATCCATCCATCCATCCATCCATCCGCTCGCTCGCTCGCTCACTCACTCGCTCACTCACTCACTCACTCACTCACTCACTCACTCACTCACTCACTCACTCACTCACTCACTCACTCACTCACTCACTCACTCACTCACTCACTCACTCACTCACCCAACCACCCACCCACTCACTCACTTACCCACTCGCTCACCCATACTGTTGTCCGGTCGGTCATAGGCTCGTTCGTTCGTTCACAAGCTCGTTCGTTCATTCATTCATTCATCTCCCGTTCGTTCGTTCGCTCGTTCACACAGCCGTTTTTAAATTGCCCAAAATATTAAACTGCACAAAATATTGTCAAAACACACACACACACATACACACACGCACACACACATAATTGAAAAATGATCGCACAATTTTCAAATTGTCCAAAATATTGTCAAATTAGCTAAAATATTTTAAAATCATCCATAATATTGTTAAAATTATCCAACACATTTTTATTTTTTATTTTTTTAAATTATCCATAATATTGTCAAAATTATCCAAATCATTTTTAATTTAAAAATTATCCATAACATTGTTACAATAATCCAAAACATTTTTAATGAAAAAATGCATAAGGAATTTATTTAATTTTAAAATTAATTTTAAATTTTTTTAACTTAAATGTATTTAATTTATAAATTACCCATAATATTGTTAAAATTATCCAAAACAATTTTAAACTATCCAAAATATTGAAAAAATTGCATAAGCAAATTATTTTGAGTTCAAAAGGCATTTTCGAATCTAATCACTACAATACGAATAATATAGGCTTGTTAACTATTCAACTACAAGAATAAGCAATATGAATCCCATATAACTTTTACAGCCAAACCTTAAGCCATATGTAAAGTGTAAATTTAGTTATCCATCCATCCATCCATCAATCCATTCATTCATTCATTCATTCATTCATTCATTCATTCATACATTCATTCATTCATTCATTCATTCACTCATTCATTCACCCACTCACTCACTCACGCACTCACTCACCCACCCACCCACCCACCCACCCACCCACTCACTCACTCACTCACTCACTCACCCACCCACACTTTTGTTCGTTCGTACACATGCTCGTTAGTTCGTGCGTAGGCTCGTTCGTTCAAACATTCATTCATTCTCCCGTTCGTTCGTCCGCTCGTTCACACATCCGTTTTTTAAATTGTCCAAAATATTGGCAAATTAGCTAAAATAATTTAAAAACCATCCATCTATCCATCCATTCATCCATTCATTCATTCATTCACTCACTCACTCACCCACCCACTCACTCACCCATACTGTTGTCCGGTCGGGCATAGGCTCGTTCGTTCGTTCATGGGCTCGTTCGTTCATTCATTCATTCATCTCCCGTTCGCTCGTTCACACAGCCGTTTTTAAATTGCACAAAATATTAAATTGCCCAAAATATTGTCAAAACACACACACACACACACACACACACACACACGCACACACACATAATTGAAAAATGATCGCACAATTTTTAAATTGTCCAAAATATTGTCAAATTAGCTAAAATATTTAAAAATCATCCATAATGTTGTTAAAATTATTCAAAACATTTTTATTTTTTAATTTAAAAATTATCCATAATATTGTAAAAATTATCCGAAACTAATCACTACAATAAGAATAATATAGGCTTGTTAACTATTCAACTACAAGAATAATCAATAAGAATTCCATATAACTTTTACAGCCAACCCTTAAACCATATGTAAAGTGTAAATTTAACTATCCATCCATCCATCCATCTATCCATCAATCCACTCATTCATACACTCATTCATTCATTCACTCATTCCATTCATTCACTCACTCACTCACTCACGACCCCACCCACCCACCCACCCACTCACTCACTCACTCACTCACTCACCCACACTCTTGTTCGTTCGTACATAGGCTCGTTCATTCGTTCGTAGGCTCGTTCGTGCATACATTCATTCATTCTCACGGTCGGTCGTCGGCTCGTTCACACGTCCGTGTTTTAAATTGTCCAAAACATTGGCAAATTAGCTAAAATAATTTAAAAATCATCCATAATGGTGTTAAAATTATCCATAATATTGTTAAATTTATCCAAAACATTTTTAATTATCAAAAAAATCGTTTTAAGCTTAAAAGAAATTTTCAAAGCCCACGAATTTAGAAAAAAGATCAGCCCATCAAACAAATAATGTTTAATCATTTTCGAGTCTAACCTATTCAACTACAAGCATAATCAATATGAATTCCAATCCCTTAGAACATAGCCGCCCGATCACCACCATCACCACCAAAGGCGGTTAATCCTTTCCAAATTAGTTTTGAATCCTTATCGACCCCTTTGTATTATGAACCCATACAAGGTGTTAATCACTCCATGGCGAATAATAGTACTTTGAACTCTATAAACATCCTTTGATGGCCAACCCACATTCACTCCATGGCGAATAATAGTACTTCGAACTCTATAAACATCCTTTGATGGTCAACCCACATTCAATCCAACTAATAATTTCCCCTCCCCTCACCCCACCTCACCCTAGAACCTCCCCTATAAATACCATGTTTAAACACAGCATTAGTTATGTCCTCTGATGAAGGTAACAACAGCCGAAAGGATCCTAAGGACCACCTTATTATAGTTTAGCCAGATTAGTGTTTTTATAATAGTTTTGCCAGATTAGTGTTTTATAATAGCTTAGCCACTTTAGGACCACCTTATTATAAGTTTTGACAAAAGTTTAAGCCAGATTAGTGTTTTATAACAGTTTTGCCAGATTAGTGTTTCATAATAGCTTAGCCACTTTAGTGTTTTAGTGCAAATATACTAGGAAATATGGCCTCCAACAGAAATCAACAAACGTAAGTTTTTATTGTAATATATATACTGTAATAATATGTTTGTTTTGCTTACAATATAATATATCTTCGTAAACAGACACCATATCTTCCAATCTTGTTTTTAACCACACACACTCACAAGCGCGCACACGCACACACACACACACACGCGCGCACACACACACGCGCGCGCACGCACCTGTCCACTATGAATCCAGAGGATAACAGGCCACAGACCAGGAGCCAGACAGAGTTACACCCAAAGTCCACACCCACACCAATACAAACCACACAATCAGTCAACCCTACAGAAGAACACACAACTACAACGCACAACCCAACAGCAACCACCCCGCCGTCACCACCACCACTACACCAATCGGCCACCTCTGCAGCCACTACTAACACCACCACATTAACAACAAAAGCACACACGGATGCAGAAACACAGGACACGCCTACCACCAATCTTCAGCAAAGACGATTTAGAGCACCCTGTCAACCACAGCACGAAAAACACATTTCAGCAACTATACAAATCCCTATACAAAACAGAACAACTGCAGCACCACATACAGAACATAGAACATGCCATCAAGAACAACACACATATCGTTAAGCCAGACATAGCACTAGCCATCGTAGACCCCAACACAGAAACCACTGCAGAGATCGACTCGATCTTAAAAGCCGCGGCTAACAGCATCCAACACGCAATCCTAGAACATTACTACAAAAAAACTACACTACCACAAACAGCAAGCACACATAATTGAAGGGAATCTGTTAGACTCACACACATACGAAGCGGACAGAGCTGTTGCTAAGGCACACAGGATAGCTGCTAAGTTCGCCACAACCAACATAAAGACACACACAACAAACACAAACAGGACACACAATGACACACACAAACAAAGCACACAAAATCCAGTCATGCGAAAGGCAAACACCCCGCCTTTGATGGATCTACAACATCAAATAAACCACACGCAGAAGCAAGTACACCCAGCACAACACGCACCAACAGAGAGACGCCACAGACCACCGCTGTTGCCAACACCTCAACCAGCACAAAGACAACACACACAGCAAAAACCCACGTACATACACAAGACCACAAACACCACAGAACAACCAAACCACAACTCAATGGTTTAGACCTCAAACAGCAACCACAGATCAACACAGAGAGACAACCGAGGAGTAACCCACTTCCCCTGCCAAAAAACGGGGGAGCACCACACATACAGAACAAACCACATTCACCACAAACCACCTTCAAACCAGGGCAAGTTGGACCAAAACAAACATCACAAACCAACCGCCACTACACAAACAACCGACACTTTATAATACCCTACTCAAGACAACCACCTCCCATCCACCACGCACATCCATCACCACCAAGAGAGCAGATGTACCTTCCCAGAACACAACCTATCACACACTCAACACACCAACCCAGAACCCAAACCCATCCAAACAACATCACAGACAAGTACAAGCACACCACAAACCAAATCATATGCCGAAGCCATAAAACAATCCAAAAACGAAAAATGTGAAAAAACTACTCTTAGAAATAATCGGCCAATTAGACGTTTAACATCAGGTACACAACTACAAAAACGCAGAAAACAACGCATCATCAACAAACAAAAAACAACACCAGATATTGTCGTTAACCTGTCCAACCACAAACTTACCAAAACAGAAAATTCCATTCTAAACAAAGGCCTTTCATTTGTACCCACACCACACCACATATCACCAGACACACAAATACATTGCATAGATCAATTCATCAGGAAGTTAGAATGCAAATACTACTTTTACAGCAATAACCTTGAAAAACCCACAGCACCGTCCAAATTCAAAACTACCCTCAGAATGGAGACCAAGCACAACACCCAATGCCATCAACAAACTCCGGTCATCACTCACCAAGCTTATCACCAAACCACCCGACAAGTCACCACGATCCAACATCACACACCATGAGAAAACAGCCCTCAAAACATTAGCTAATAACACAAACATAGTCATCAGACCAGCAGACAAAGGCTCCGCAATAGTCATTCTCAACAAAACAGACTACATTGCAGAAGTACACAGACAACTTACAGATGTCGCATACTACACCAAACTCAGTGAAAATCCCACTTTAGAATATAAAGACACCATAGATGCATACATTAACGAACTTCTAATCACCGGAGCCATCACAGGACAGACACACAGATATCTCACCGAATTCAAAGTCAGAACTCCGCGCATCTACATTAACCCTAAGATACACAAAGGCAAAATACCTCCACCCGGACGCCCGATTGTATCCAACTGCGATGGCCCCACGTCAGGCATTAATGAATTCACAGACCACCTACTAAAAGACACGGAAAATGATATCCCAAATCTACTACGAGACACCACTGCATTCATCCAACATATAGAAAACACTACAGTTGATGCTGGCTCAATCCTATGCACAATGGATGTCAGATCACTATACACAAACATCCCACACGAAGAAGGCATACAGATTGTCACAGAACATTACAGACATACACTTGAAAAAAACAAACACAAACAACAATAACCACACACCTGCACACATCTACCCAGACGAATTGGCCCAAATAATGAGATACATTCTTACAAAAAACAGCTTCCAATTCAATGAAGACTACTACATACAAACACATGGAACAGCCATGGGAGCCAAGTTTGCTGTCAAATATGCTAACATTTACGTGTACACCATAGTAAGCAGAATGTTATCAACATGGATGGGCAGCACTCCATCCCACTTAGTTAGATACATAGATGACATATTTTTCATTTGGAACACCAGTGAGAACGAACTACTTGAATTTCACGCACACATGAATAAAGAGCATCCCACAATAAAATTTGACTTGGAATATTCAACGGAAAAAATCCCATTTTTGGACACAATGGTATACAAAGAAGATAACAAACTTAAATTGGACCTATACAGAAAACCTACAGACAAACAACAGTATCTTCACAAACAATCAAGCCACCCTAAAAACACAAAACATTCCATAATCTACAGCCAAGCATTAAGATACAAACGCATCATCACAGATCCTACTAGATTAAAACAACGCACACA